>NQMI01000018.1:424621-582280 GCA_002270565.1 Stenocarpella maydis
TGCAACCACTGTAGTTTCCTCACACGAGAGAACTTATAATCCACCTGGCCTTGTTTCAGAACCCAGGACTGACGTGTTTCGGGCTACAGTGCTCTCGAGCCCTGGCCTTCAGCGCCTTTGTGCCAGAGGTCCCAGCCACAGCAACAGCCGGGTGGCGGGCAATGGTTGAGCGGCTCGTCTACCGACAGGCCCTCCTTTCAGATGCAGACCTGAGGGTGAACGGCCGTGGCTCCCGGCCGGGCTCCGGGCGTCTGAACGGTGACCGGTCACCTTCCAACCGGTTTTGTTTCCGACAACTTCGACCCCTTCGCCCGCCCGCCTCTTGCGCTTTAACTCGCACCTCGAGAGATTCGAATCCACTGGTGCATCCCGCCACAGGACTGTCACCTCTTCAGATGATCATGTGTATCTCGCTTGACTACAACAAAACAAAACGGCAGCGTGCCTGCCTCCTTGGAACCACAATCGCCTTCCCACCCTCTCTCGCTTACCTGCCGTAGCATCTCTCGTTTTGCAAAATAATAACAATTTTTTTTATTATTTTTATATTCTTTATCCAGCGAAACAAGAAGGCCTTGAGGGGACTCACGAGCCCATGTTGATTCAACGTGCTTCAGGCTGTTGTCCCGCTCCGAGTTAACCAGCACAGCCGCGACTGGCCTGGCCGTCGAGTCAAAAAGCATGGGCCCTCCGAATCAGGAAGATGTGCAGTCCGCCTCGACCGACGGCGACGGACCTTGCCCGATCCCCATCCCCGAGGCGGCAATCGAAAGGACCGACTCGGGTCAATCCTCGAGCAAGACCTCCCTGCTCTCACACCAGTCAGTGCCCGTCACCGGCACCTTTCCCCTCGGTTCTCTCGGAGTCCACCAGGTCATGGACTCACCACGGCCGCGCCACCAAGAAGCCCCCCGGCCGCAGGCCGACCTGGACGGGATGCCCCCCCTGGAGGACGAGCCCACCCGAGGGGATGCAGCAGCGGCCCTCCAAGGGCGTTTGTCTCTGGCCCCGCCTCCAGATCACCGTGGGCTGCGACCAGGGCCCATCAAACGCCGCCTCCGCGTTCAAGGGCATCCCGCGGACATCCCCCGGGCCCACTCGTCTGGGTGTCGAGCCGACCGCCCTGTCTCCTTGCGGCTACCTGGTTCGTGCCAGCGCCCAGGGGCCAGGCCCGCGTGCGCGTCAAGCAGTGGGACAAGTACACGAGGTGCTCGCCCGAGGCCCGCGAGCCAGGTTCGAGCTCCGCGACCACCGGGACAACGTCCGCGGCCTGTACCCCAGCTCCTCTCTTCCGGCACGTCCGCGGGGCCGACGGCAGCCGGAGCTGGGCAGCAAAGCTGAACCTCCGGCATCAAGCGGAGGGCCTCTCGCCAGGTCCCAACGGGACGAAAGGACCGCCGCGAGGGCTGATGGCCCGTCAGGACCAGGGGCCCACAGGGCGAGGCCGCCTTCCGCAGATGTACGACGCACAACGAACAGGACGGACGACGACGACGCCAAGCTGACAGGGCGGTCGTCCGCCCGAGGGAGCTTCACTTTCTCTTTCCGGAAGGGCGACGTCGACCTCACCGAGGCGGACAGGGCGGCTTGGCGCGCGGCGGCCGCCAGCGCCCGGGACCACCAGACGGCCGGGCCCACCCCGGCCTACACAGAACGTCGGACCGAGACCATCCAAGACACGTCCGACACCCCCGGCACCGGCAATCGGAGGCCGACGTCGCCGGCGAGCTGCGCTGACCTTCCTGGCGGGCCTGCACCTGTCCAACCCCTGCGTCGACAGTGGTGGCCCTCGGCCAGTCGTGGCTGCGCGCCGACGCCCTCGCCGCCGCCGCCTCGCCCCGCGCCCTCGAACCCGGCAGATGGTCCACGAACAGAGCACATTGCGCCGACGACCCCCGCGCTCCGCCGCCGCCGGGGACCCGGGCACGAGCATCCTCGACATCGTCCCCGGGAACAAGCGGAGGCTGCGCCGCGCGCTGGCGCTGTACCGCCGCAGGCTGGATGAGTTGTTGTAGACCTGCCAAGGGCCAGGCCAGCCTGACCCAGGGCGCGGTGGAAAGGTTGGGCGGAGCACGTGGTTGGAAGTATGGTGGGACGGGAGGCGGGTGGTGGTGGTGTGATGGTGTCGGGGAGAAGACGCGTCCTGGCGGGAAGGGCCAGGTCGGGATGGCGTGTGGCGATGATGATGGTGGAGCTGCAAGCCGTTATTTGACTGGCCGACGGGCGAGAGGTTGGGCTGGTTTCGTTCAGCTGAGGCACCGCTTGTTAGCTACTAGCATTTCAGGGACTGTGTCTTTTTATTTTACCTCTGGCCACCACCATATGGGAGGGAGGGTCTTGACACACCGTACAGCAGCAGCACGAGACTGTCATGAGCCTTATTTGAAACACAACAAACACATCAGCGACTTATTTAGCAAGGATGGCACACTCGTGGTCGGTTGGATAATACCAGGCACTAATCAAGGGTGATATTACCCAGCACTATATTCACAGAACGTGTTATGGGTAAACGAGTATTTCCAAAAAAAAAAAAAAAAAAAACACCATGTCAAGGAGCCATCTAGTTTCAAGTTGATATGAGTGCTGGTGGGTCGTGCCAACATTTTGCTGGTCTTGAATCTCAGTGCGATGATAAGTACTGGCTACCAAGTCTCAGAAACGTCTCGCCGCCAGGCTCATATCTACCTAGACATGTAGGCTACCTAGACTTGTAGGCACCTAGGTAGGTACGCAATGCCCGGTTTACTACTGAGGTCCGAGTCAATGCAAGCTGTGAGACTCAAGGGGTTATCAGAGCTTGTCATGCGCAGGCGAACTCTGGATCGATGATCAGACCTGTCATTGAGCATTGCCTTATCATCGCCTTGCGAGAGTGTTATATTGTTCACATAACGAAGCCCCAAAGGACAGTGGGTCATGTCTCTCATTGTTCCAGACCAGGGCCACCAACTTGAACCGGAACGGCTTGACCAGCAGCCCTGGGTCCTCACATGGCAATCGATAGCGTGGATCGGGTTTGCCAGGGCAATTCGCACGACGGTTGTAGTCTAAGCCACACGCTGGAATTGTTGATTGTTCATTCATTTGCCGTTTCCCTTTACTGCAGCCCGGTGGGAGCTTTTGCCATGCAAATGCAAACCTGGGAAATGATTTTCCCCTTTTGATTCCGTGTTGATCCTCGAAAAAGACTCCTGATCCGCACGAAAACTGAAAAGACCAACGGCAATCCCTCCAAACCGGTTGGCACTGTCCTTGTCAACGCCGCGAGGATTTCCTGTTGCCGCCTCTCTATCATCGACCTCCCCAGACCAGCACCACCAGAGTAGCAGCAGCAGCAGCACTGATCCTCCACGCCATCCCGAGGTACCGACACCTTAACGGTAGGACTTCTGGTACCTGGCACGGGCACCTGGACCGCCGAACTTCTTGGGTTCGCAGCGGCGGTTGTCGGCGACGAGGAGGGTACGGTCGAACTGGGTCAGGGCCTGCTTGAGCAGGTTCTTGGTGTGCTCATCGACGAACTTCTGGTTGTAGGCGATCAGGGCCTTGGAGATTGCTTGTCGGATGGCGCTATTTTCGTGTCAGTATTCCTGGGGTCCAGCAGGAAAACCTGGCGCAGCAACCAAGTCCAGTGTTCGGGCCAGAGACCGGTGGAAACTGAACATCGTTGCAACCGCGGATCGAGGCAACATACTAGATCTGAGAAGTGTGACCACCACCGGAGACACGGACACGGATGTCGAGGCCGGCGAACTTGTCAAGGCCGACAACGAGCAGGGGTTCGTAGACCTTTGGAGATGCTGTCAGCCGTCCTGTTCTGCAATTGAATAGCATCGTGGCCTTCCTCTTCCTCCCCATGTGTGGCCTCCTTCATACAAGCACTTCGCCCTCGCTATCCTCCCCCTCCACAACAATGGGGCCGGCGTCCAAGGGAACCTTCGTTTCGCTCTCAAGTTCGTACCTTGGTTCGGAGGATGGCAGGCTCAACGAGCTGCAGAGGGCGGCCGTTGACCTTGATCAGACCCTTTCCGGTCTTGGCGTGGGCGACAGCCTAAGCATTCCCATCGAAAAGTCAGCACTTCTGTTTTCAACCCCTCGCCGTGTTGTCGCATTCGCTCTCGGTGGGCCGTGGCTGGGGGGCTGTAGGAGACGAACCGTCGCATTTCGCTTCTTGCCGAAGCACTGAACTGACTGGGTCGACGCCATTGTTGTGGTTTTGGCTGGGGTTGTCAGTGGTTGAGAAAGGCGTCGTCGACAGAGCGTTCGTTTCGGGAGCGATGGTTGGAGTGGGCGGAAGATGATTTTTCGCTGCTGGGCCCTGGGCGATTGTGGGAAGCAGCGCAAAATGCGCCATTCTTGTTACGGATTAGCACCAGGACTGACACGTGACCTTATCTTATCGGGCGTTATCCCTGGAAGTGCAAGCAGCCGGCGGCGGCGGCGACGACGACGACAACAACAACGTCGAGCTTGAAAATGAACGTGTCCAAAGCACAGAATTAAACCTTAGACCGTGCCTATTTCTTGGAATCAAAGCTGCTGTTCAGACAACATCTACCCACTATTTGAGCTAATAGGTTCCGCTTTTGCAATCCTCCTCCTCACAAACTGTGAGTCTTGAGAACCCAAGATAGAGCGATTAGACTGCATATAATCGACGCCAAGGCTCAGACTGTCTCGCTCAAGATATTCACTCACCTGCCTCAAACTATACAAACCCCTCCCCCCCCAAACTAGATCAGGGAAAGAAACATGTCACGGAAAGGAGTAGGTCTCGCGGCCTTCGACCGCAGCCGGATAACATCCGCTCAGTATGCCAGCCACGGCAGCACGCTCCGGTCGGCCAACGCCCAGGCCCTCGAGACGCAGCTGTCCGTCTTCCGGTCGCTGCTGCAGCAGTTCGCGCAGACCCACGCCAAGGACATCCGGTCGAGCCCCAGCTTCCGCGCCCAGTTTGCCCGCATGTGCGCCGCCATCGGCGTGGACCCGCTGGCGAGCAGCAACAGCGGCGCCTCCTCGGGCGGCTCCATCTGGGCGCAGCTGCTGGGCCGCTCCGTCAACGACTTCTACTTTGAGCTGGCCGTCCGCGTCGTCGAGGTCTGCGGCGAGACGAGGAGCGAGAACGGCGGCCTCATCGAGGTGCGCAAGGTCAAGGAGAGGATCATGAGGGGCCGCATGGAGGGCTCGCAGGAGGTTACCGAGTAGGTCTTGCTGTCGAGGACCTGCCTCCTTTTTTTTCGGGTGGTGCGGTAGAATACTGACCTGGCCAAACAGGGATGATATCCTGCGCGCTGTTGGTACACTCAAACCTCTGGGCTCATCATTCTCCGTAATAAAGGTCGGCAGCAAGCCGTACATCCGCTCGGTCCCCAAGGAGCTGAACACGGACCAGAGCGCAGTCCTCGAGGCGGTCCAGGTTCTTGGCTACATCAGCGTCTCCATGCTGATGGCCAACCTCCACTGGACAAGGGCCCGGGCTAGCACTGCGCTGGATGACCTCCTCGGTGAGGGCATGCTGTGGATCGACAAGCAGGCCGACGAGTGGGAGTACTGGAGCCCCGGCTTCATGATCGAGGCGCAGGAGATCTTCTCCCCCGAATGATAACGGTTTGAAGTGTTTGAAACCCACGTCTTCATGTCTCCTACATCCTTGGGCCTGAAAGACCAGAGAGGCGGTGGTCACCTAGTCATTCTCCATCGTGGGAGAGCTGGAGATCAGCACGGGAGGCAGCTGGATGGGGAGGATAGTTCATCCTGCCTCCATAAGCTCACTTATCGCGACAGATGCAATCCTGCTCCGAGGCAGGTGATAACGGCTGCCGCATTGTCAAGAAAGACTTGCCGCCTCACCAGTCACCGCCAAGTAGCGCCCAGTCAACGGTGTGCGAGACCAACATTACCCGGCCATTAGAAGCACCGCAGCTCTTGGGCGTCTTCTGTATGCGGTGTCTCGGTCCCAGTCTGTCACAAACAAGTCCGAGACTCATACACTGGAGGTATGAACAGATGAGCAATGTGCTTTCAGCTGTCTCGGAGCTGAAATAAATACTATACAAGATATGCAAGAAACGCGGGGCAACACTGGTTCCGAAGCACATCTCAAGGGAAGTTCTCACATTGCAATGCCTCATGTCACCACAGGAGCTACAACGCAAGGATCACACAGTAGCAGCCATAAATCAAATCAAAATTTAACAACCTTTTATATCATGCATTCGGACGCCGTTCTTTTTACCGCCCGTTGATGGTCTCCTTAACTAGGATGCCCCGTCCATCAAAATGGATGTCCTGAGGCACTGCAGCATAATCTAACATGAAGCCGCGACTGGGATGGTAACCATGTCGGCGGGAGAATAATGCCAGCGTCTAAAAATCCCAAAAGCCAGTCTACGAAAAAAAAAAAAAAAAAAAAAAAAACGCCATATTGTGCCGAAACCGAGGTGCCTCCTTGCAAAGTAAGTGAATCAGGTGACAACCGGATAGAGATGTTCATGTCCGGAATACAATTGTTGCGGAGCGGCTCTCTTCTCGAAAAATTACCATCGACGGTTGTTGAGTGGCAGGGCATTGGCGCCTCCTGTTTTTTGAACATGTCAGACCTTCTTCGGTGACATTCTCAAGCCTCATGTGGAAGATGCTTACCTCGGTCGCCGCCGGAGCGGTATCCGCCACGACCCCGGTACCCACCGTAGCGGCCACCACCGCCGCCGCCGCCGTACCTGGTCATCTCAGCTAGGCGAGGGTCAATCTGCTGCTTGGCCTCCTGGAGCACATTAACGAGATCACGAGCCTGCTTGGAGTCTAGAGTCGGGTTAGCAAGGCCTGCGTATCTGAGGAGGGGTGTCAAGTACTCACTGTCAGTGGTGAAGAAGGTGATGGCGGTACCCATCTGGCCGGCACGGCCAGTACGACCAATACGGTGGATGTAATCCTCCGAGTTGTTGGGGTAGTCATAGTTCAACACGTGAGTAATGTTGCGAACATCTTGAACAAGTATGGTTAGCAGGCGGCAGTTGACTGGTATAGCAACGTCCCAGCATGGACAGATGGCATGTGACATCTAAGTATGTTCATGCTTTTTCTCGGTGGTCTTTCTCCTTGGCAGGAGGGCTATCCCTTGCGAACATCATTGCCGGTTGGAAAGTCCATTGCTCCAGGTCCTCGGGCCTTGGGAATCTTGGACACAGCTTGATCAAGGTCAAGAAATGCCAGCTCTACGCTTGTACCAGGGCACCTGGACAGGTACAAGAGAAGAAGCACGAGTGTAGCACATTCAGTCCGAGGTCTGCTACAATCGTGAACCCAAGACTCCTCTCAGAGAGACCAAAAAGACACTTGCAAGGTCTGGCAATTTGCGCAATCAAGAGAGCCCCTATACACCAGAGTAAAGCACGTCAAGTAGCGATGCTGGAAGCTGCTTGGGGGATGTGAGAGGGGAGGGGGAGGGGTCGACGTTTATACATACCGATACCACGGGAAGCCACATCGGTGGCCACCATGATGGGGCTCTTTCCTGTCTTGAACTGGTCCAAGACCCAATCACGCTCGTTCTGCTGCTTGTCACCGTGGATGGACAGCGCTGGCCATCCGTCTTGACGGAGGAAGCGGGTGATCTCGTCAGCGACACGCTTGGTGCCAGTGAAGATGAGGATCTTGTTGTTCTTGTCGTCCATGATCTTCTCCATGTGCCTGATCATCTTGTCGCGCTTCTCTGACTCGTTGCAAACCTCAACAATCTGGGTAATGCGGTGGTTGGCAGAGAGATCCATGGAACCAATGTTGACCTGGATGAAATCGTGAAGGAAGTCCTTGGCGAGGTTGCGAACCTCCTTGGGCCATGTAGCGGACCACATGAGAGTCTGACGGTCGGGGCGGATCTGACCAATGATCTTGCGAATCTGAGGCTCGAAACCCATATCTAACATACGGTCTGCCTCGTCGAGGACAAGGTAGGTGACACGGCGGAGGTTTGTCTTGCCAGCCTCAAGCATATCAATCAGACGACCTGGAGTCGCGATGCAAACCTCCACACCGCGGGACAGATCACGGATCTGGGGGCCCTTGGGCACACCACCGTAAACACAGGTGTTGCGGATGCGCGACGACTTGCCAAACTTGGTGATCTCTTGCTGAATCTGGACAGCCAGCTCTCGGGTGGGTGCCAGGACAAGCACAATGGGGCCATCGCCCGGCGCCAGCAGGGGCTGGGCATTGATGTGGACGATGGAAGGAAGACAGTAAGTAAGTGTTTTGCCGGACCCCGTCTCTGCAATACCGACGACGTCGCGACCCGACAAGGCCATGGGCCAACCTTGGGACTGGATAGCTGTTGGGGCGGGGAAGCCCTGGGCCTTGACCTCGTCCATGACATATCGAGGGAAGTTGGCCTCATCGAAAGTCTCGACAGGCCTGGGCACGTCGTTGCCGGCCACGGCGATGGAGTGATCGCGTCGGAACTTCTCGACCTCAGCATCAGTCCTGGCGCTCACATCGGGGTGCTCTTTGTAAAAGGACTTCTCGAACTTGGGCATGGTTGCGGGGTCTGTGTCCACCCACTTAGTATGACAGTAAAAGAAAGTGCCGAAGATTCCTGCATGGAACAAAACTTACCCCAAGTCTGCTTCTGCAAGCCAGCTCCGAGGCCAGACATCCGGTCACCACCGGCTCCGCCTCCAAAACCGCCGCCACCGCCGTAGCCACCACTACGTTCAAGTCAGCGTGTGTTCCATGGAAACGCATTCACACAAAGCAAAACAGTGGATGCTTCTGCTCACTGCCGTGGTTGGGCGCAGTAGGCAGACAATCAACTGATCAAGAAGAACTGAAGAATGAAGACTTACCCTCCGTAGCCACCTCCGCCGTAACCGCCGCCGCCGCCGCCGCCGCCGTAACCGCCGCCTCCACCACCGTAGCCACCGCCACGGTCACTACGGTCATAGCCGTTGGAGTAGCCTCCACCGCCGCCGCGGGATCCGTAACCTCCACCGTAAGACATCGTGGTGTCGTTTGTTGTTGTGGACTTGGCTTTGTCGCAGAGCTTTCGGGGGGGGGGATGGGGAACTGCTTTGGGGGATCGGTAATCAATCAATACTGTTGCACAAGGGGTGTGTGTGGTAGGATAACACAGAGAGTGAAAGCGCCAGGTGGGAATGACCTAGTCTTGGTGATGAAGAAGAGTTGGTGTAATGAGGGAGAGATGGTTTTTTGAGAGAGAGGAAAGAGGTTTCGGTGAAGAGTTGCGACGTTAGAAAAAAAAATTTGGGTTTTGCCTGATAGCGCGGGAGCAGGAAAACCCATCGCCCAAGAACAAGGGAAGGGGTCCTGGGGCGATTCTCGGCGGTCTGGTGGAAGTGGGTCGCGCTAATTAGATAAGCACGCAAACGGAGTCAGGTAGAGTATGAACGGCGCGACCTGGGCAGGCAGTCGCAGGCAGGCAGGGCTGGCTACCAAATAAGCAGACAACACCTTCCAACCAGCAGCGGCTCAGTCGCCCCGCCGAGTCGGTCGTGCATAGCTGGCTGGCTACTTGTTTGATGCCTAAGATAGCTAGCTACTTGAGTACACCTAAGTATACTTAAGTAGGCATCCCAATTCGTCACTTCACACGGTCGAACACGGTGCTTGCACGTATCCAAGCCATACTCATTATATAAAGGAGAGACCGTAATCTACTCGTTCAACAAGATACATATTCTGCGAGACATCGCCTGGAGACCCTGAATCATACATGCCAGCCAGCTCTTTTTCATAACCCAAGCCGACTTTGCTCATTTCATCATAACCATTTCCTGTCGCCTCATTCCCACTTGCTGCTCCCATATCTGAATGAAGTATCTCGTCCAGGCAACAGTGGTGCAGTGCCGCAACCAGCTCCCCGCCCCGCCCCTCCTCTTTCCATGCGCTCAACTTCCGGCCAAGTGACAACCATGTTCCGCCGGCTGACTTGAGCCTTTATAAGCATTTCAGCCGTATGGGCTTGACCTAGTATGGAGGGTTCGGCCCAATCGTGTAGTCGCCCTTGTAGTCCGATGGTGGAGGCCCGGCCACCGAGCCCGGGCCCCTGCGGTCGTCACCGAAGTGCTTCTTGCGCAAGGCGGCCAGCCTCTTCTTCTTGGTCACAGTGTTGATGTAGGTGCCAATGATAAACCCGACCAGGTTGAAGAACGGCACCCAAGTGTTCTCGGGCAGGAACTTCTGCGCAAACGCCAGGCACACTGGCGAGGTGATCCAGCTCACACGCATCACCTTCCAGAAACCGACGCGGACCGTGGCCCGCACTTGGTGGTACGTCCTGGCACCGGCAATGATAGCCATGGCGCTCAAGTAGACGGCGTTCTGGATGGGGGCAATCTGGAGATGGATGTCAGCTGTCAACAGCTCCACACCTACCACATCAGGGGCGCAGGCGGAGACGTACGATGAGGTTGCTGAAAAGGATCTGCAGGATCTTGGCCCGCAGACTCGTGCGGCCCTTGAAGACCTTCTGCAGAACCCAGATCAGCAGCGAGCCGAGTGGCGCACTGACGAGGGCACCGTACGCGGCCATCTTTGGCACGCGTGACGTGAAGTAATGGCCGTCCTTGTTGCGGTCCTTTGCCAGCCACGAGGCAATGAACTCCTGGGCGCCGGCGAGCGTGCCGGCAGTCAGCATCTTGGTCCGCAACGGGTTCTCCTCAAGCTGCTTGATATAGGCCTGCGCAAGATTCCGTCATGTTAGCCGATATGCCTGCCGCAGGTGGTCGTAATGCCTGTCCCTCAGCAGTGGCCGCCTGAGAGCAAGGGGAGCTGCTGTTCACGAGCTCATGATAGTGGCATGACGTACCATCAGATAGCCCTTGGTGCCTGCCATCTGCTTTCCACCGGTCAGGGCGGTGCCGACCGCCTCGGATATAGGGTGCTTTCCGCTGGTCCCCGGAAGGGGGCCATCCCTCCCGAGGAGTTCGGCCGCCGCAGAAACGGCAGGGCCGGCGACGCCCTCGGTCTGCTTATACGTCTCGCGCTCGAACTTGACTGACATGGTCGCGGTAGGTTATACTAAACCGGCGCAGGGGCTGTGGGAAGTGAGACCTGGAAGAAACAGGTATGGTCAGCTTGATGGAGGCGCCAAACTGTGCAGGTGGTGGGCAGCCGCGACGTCCGGAGGAGGCTGGTCGTTGCAGGATAAAGTGGGAACCGAAGTGATTGTTTACATGCATGTCCGCACGTCCATTGGGCCTGCACAGGGCAACGGGAGCCTTCCCAGCCCCGGGATCTCAGCGTGGGAGGAAATTTGATTTTACTTACGGGGCAGACACGGTCTGCAGCAGTTCTTGAATACTCAAATGACCAAGACGCGAAGCTCCGTACTCCAGTCCTCAAGTCTGAGAGGGGGGAGCGAGAGATCAATCGGAAGACACAGAATCAGGGAGGTTGGTCTTTTACCCCATGGCCACTCGGGTACAAGTTGGGGCTTCATATGTACATGGGTGCAAGCTCGCAAACGCGCTGGGGACCGCTGCAGTCTAGCCTTTCTGGTCGTCTTTGCAGCAACAGACCTGCCCCAAGGGTGGGGCCCTGCGCAGCTGTTAGTACAGGACATGGTCTCCTGCAGCCACTGACGCGGTTGTATGCATATTTCCGGGTGTCTCCCTATCACCCACACCTGTCATTGTATCCAAGTCCCGCTTGGCTCTGCCCGAGGTCATACCTTTTCAACCTCGGGCCTTGATTACATTGCAGAGAGCTCACCTCTACTACCACTCGCAGGCTATTCAACAACTACCCTACTTCTTATAGGCCAGAAAGGCCATGATCTCTCAAGCATCGAGTATGGATCAAATACGCCAGCTTCGTACTAGCTTCATACTAGCTTCCTCCTAACCTTCACCTACGTTTCCATTCTCGAAGTACATGAAGTTGAAGTTCAGACAGCATTCTCACGGCTTGGTAGTTAAACAAGTGGCCATCGCGACGAAATGGGCCCTAATTGTATTACTAAGATATGTTTGAGTCTACAAGTAGCAGATCAGAGCTACTGGCCAAGCCGGTGAAGGACCTGAAGATATGACAACGGTCCAGAGTTCAGGCCTTTGGCTACACATTCTCTTCAGCATTACGACTCGTCCACATGCCCGAGGCCATTTTCAAAGGGTTGCTTCATTAATTCAAGGCCATGCTTCTTTGTTTCCCTGCTTCTTGATGTATCTCATTGAAAAGAAACGTGGCCATAGATACCCAGCCCTCAATACCTAAATACTACACATCTTGCGAAACGATAGGCGCCAACCCGTGCAAGTAAAGCTGGAGGAGGCAAGGACAGGATGGCACAAGCCTATTCAGGTCTTACCATGAAAGCCCCAAAGGTTAGCCGGCATACCCTTCTTGGAAGCCCGATCATAGGAATGCGGAGGTTCGTAGTTGGCAAGCGATATAGGGGATCGAGTGAATCTGGGACCTCTTACCGTAGACTGATGATAAGAAGTAGAGGTCACCATAGACTCGGATTGGGGATTCAGCAAGAGGAATCAAACAATAGGAGAGGAAAGCAACAACGGAATACTTGATAAATGCAGTACTTGTGATCCAGCTATAGAGATCCTGTCCATGACCAGACCAAAAGTTTGATTCAGGTCACCCATGGGAGGATATGGAAAAGCGAAGGTATTTTCCCTCTGCAAGTGAGCTTTGTGAACCAAAAGTGTAGTGCCTTACCTTTCAGATTCAGCAAGTCAAAGACATGAGCTAACTGAAGTGATTGCCCTCCCAGTGCCGTGCAGGACAGGGAAGCCAGCCAGGGAAGCCAGCTACAGAATTTCCTGCCGACGAAAACATTGATCAAGAGCACTCCCCGTTTCAGGCTGAAGACCACCCGAGGTCACCAAACCTCGGTTTACCTCTTAGATCCCCTCTGAAACCATCGCGGGGACATCCTTCGGTCATTTACCGTCCACAGGTTCCCCGTCCATGGTTCAGTAGACATGAAGGATTCCCATCTCTCTGAGGGAGTTTCCCAGTCCACGCAAACTGATCCAGACCACAACGACAACCACTCGCGCATGCGCAAGCTCAGTCACGACGCTGCTCGATTCGTCCGCAAGATGGCTTCGAATGTACCGTCTACGCCTGCTTCGTCGGCCAGTCCAGCAACAGCCAATACCGCGCGCACTAGCGCAACTGATTATGGCCGCTCACAAACTGGTCGTCTCGCACTCCCTCCTGGCTTGCCTCCCCCGCCAGGACTACCTCACCCCCCGGTACTGCGTCCTCCAGGTTTTGCTTCTCTGCCTCCTCCAGGGGCGGCGTTTGGTTCGCAGCAATCGCACTCAGCTCATCGCCCTGGCGGTGTTCATCTCGAGAACTGTCACTCGCTCAGCAAGACGCGTGTTGTAAGTCTTCTTTCATCCCGGGCAGTAGAACCTTGGCCTTTTTTTTGGTTGTTTTTGGTAACAAGTTAACAGTATGATAACACGCTGCGATGTGACAAATGCGATAGTGGGTCAGACTTTGGCTGGTTCTACCGCTGCTGCCATGATGCCGAGACCCGGCTCTACGAGTCGGTTCGAGATGGAAACACTGTTAGCACTGGAGACAAATCAGCAAGTAACCTGGGAACAGTCGCTGACCGTATGATAGGAGCATTTCGACGAACTTGGAGAGATGTTCATCCACCAGCTGAAGAGACCAGATAGAGGCCCCGCCGCACGATCAGACAAGCTGAGCCTTCTTGAGGAGCTGACGCCCGGGCAACTCGAGTCACTGTCGGCGCCCCAGCTTGCCCAACTCCTGCAACAGCGGAGCCACGCAAACCAACAGGCAATCACGGACCGATTTGGCTTCACCGGCCTGACCAACTGTGAGAGGCCGTTCCTGAAGAATAAGAGCCTGGAGTGCAAGCAGACATTGTGCCCGGCATGCGGGAGAGGAATGCTGGGGGAGGAGGTGTCTTTCCTTGACCTAGACGGCATCCTGAAGGGCGACATCCCGCCAACAGTCGCGCTTGGCTATGGATTCCGCAGGTACGGGCGTCCGATCCATGATGCCAATATTGTGCGCAACCTCGGACTGCGTAAAGTGCCCGAGAACAAGAGCCAATATTCCGGGACTGCCCAGAGCGAGGGCGAGAAGACCGATGAGGGTGAGGAATCAAAGACCAAGGATGGGGATGAGACCGGCTTGACCACCTGTGCTGATGCACCCCTGACCCCTTCCAACACTCTCCTTAACATGCCCGACAGCAGCGAGGATCTCTTGGAGTACTACACGGACGGGTCTTCAGTGGGGGCTCCTCAGGACATTACAAACGCGCAGGACAAGGCACCGGGAGAGAAATAGACGGCCTTTCCATCTTCACCAGACATCCGACTGCCGTAACAGTGGGTCCATGAGGAGGCATCTTGGTGAGGACGGGACGTGGCTGATTTGGGTAGCACGAGGACAAAAGTTAGGGAGTACTGAGAAGTCAGAATGGTGGGCAATGTGACAAGACCTTTGGGGTTCATGCATGAGCCGACCCTGAGTAGGTACTAGTGTAGTGTGACCTGCTACAGCAATACCCACAGGCGTTGTCCCACGGGTATCTCCTCAGTGATTGGTTGCCTACCTAGAAAGATCCACATGACGTCTCAGTGATGGGGGCCCGCCCACTGTGTTTATTGCCCTCAAAGCTGTCTCAGAGGCAGCCTTAAGGATCGCCAACCCGTTACGGACGGCGACACTGGGGGTATAATCCCATCTGCTTCCTAAGGACGGGGGAGCTGTCCTCGGAGACCTTTTTTTCTTCAAATTTTTTTTCATAAAGAACGGTGCCATGGTGAGTGATTTCCTCCGGCTGGTACTTCATCGCAGTAATGTCCTTAGAAGGACAAGAAGCTAAACAAATGCATTCCGGCGACCAGCCTTCTGATCGGACTCCCCTTCTCGCCGACCCGCGACGGTCAATAGATTCAGCGCGGTCCGACCGCCTCGCCGAGGAGGAAGACAGCCTGGTCCGCGGCTCCTCGCCAGAACGCCAGCCTTTGGCGTACCGCATTCGCGAGATTGTCCTCCTGGTCTGGGCGCTCCTAGCCACCGCCATAATCATCGTCCTGGCAGCATGGTTCCAACACAACCAGCACACCGGGCATTTCTCCAAGCCCCCAGGAAAGCGGAACTTGATCTTCATGGTCTCTGACGGGATGGGGCCCGCATCCCTGTCCATGACGAGGTCATTTAGGCAGCTGGTGGACGGCCTCGAGTACGACGACACCTTGACCCTGGACAAGCACTTCTGGGGCACCAGCCGGACACGTTCGAGCAACAGATTGGTCACAGACTCGGCTGCGGGGGCAACCGCTTTTTCCTGTGGGAAAAAGAGCTATAACGGAGCCATTTCGATGCTGGCAGACTCCTCCCCTTGTGGTTCCGTTCTAGAGGCCGCGAAGAAGGACGGGTACCATACGGGCTTGGTCGTCACAACTGATGTCACTGTAGGTTTGCTCGTCTAGTACCCCCTTCCTCCTACACGCGTGGAGTGGTCAACAGCCCACTGACGAGTCACAGGACGCGACGCCGGCTTGCTTTGCCAGCCATGTCGACATCCGTGAAAAGGAGAACGAGATAGCTCTGCAGGAAATCGGCGAGGGTGCACTGGGGAGGGTTGTTGACTTGATTCTTGGTGGAGGACGCTGCCACTTCCTTCCGAACTCGACTGACGGGAGCTGTCGACTCGACGATGTGGATGTTGCGGGTATCGCCCAAGAGAAGCACGGATGGACGTATCTGGATGATCGCGCAGGCTTCGACAGTCTCGAGGGTGGCGAGAATGCGTCTCTGCCCGTCCTCGGTCTCTTCGCCAGCACTGATGTGCCCTTCGAAATCGACCGCAGGAACATGGCCGATGTCTACCCAAGCCTGAGCGAGATGGCTACGACAGCTCTGAAGGCGCTTACGAAAGCTACAGAGAACAGCGATAAGGGATTCTTCCTAATGATCGAGGGCAGTCGAATCGACCATGCGGCACACATTAATGACCCGGCTGCGCATGTCAGGGAGGTTCTCGAGTACGACAAGACTTTCAAGCTTGTCTTGGAATATCTCGAGAACAGCAAGACCGAGGGGCTACTTGTGGCCACCAGTGATCACGAGACTGGGGGATTGGCGACGGCCTGGCGTAAGCCGAAGCCCATGAGTACGCATTGTGCATTTACCTAACCTTTTACAGAATCACCGTCTGCCGAACTTCCAGTGTATAACTGGTATCCAACTGTCCTAGCAAAGGCCAACGCTTCTGCACAGTACCTAGCACAGAAGCTTCACGAGCACATGGCGTTCATCAAATCGGAACCCGCTGCCCTTGAAGACCTGGAAGACTGGATCAACACCAAGCTTGTGATCCCGGGTCTAGGCATTACCGATGCCCGCGACTCTGAGCTCAAGCAGCTAGCCGCGGATCCGGAGCACGCCATCTATACTCTCTCTCGAATGATCAGCCATCGTGCACGCATCGGATGGTCAACGCATGGCCACTCCGCCGTCGACGTGAACATCTACAGCTCCGGCGGACCCTTGGCTGAGGACCTACACGCGAACGTCGAGAACACCCAAGTGGGCCAGTTCCTGAGGAATTACCTCGATGTCGATACTGACAAAATTACGGAGGCGCTGAAGGAGAAGATGCGGTGGAATCAATCTTCGGCTGCACCGGCCGACGCGATGATGAGCATGGATTACGAGACTGAGGAGCCACAGATGCATTGGATTAGTTAATCCTCGGCCGGAACTCTGTCCTTTTCTTTTCCCTTTCCCCTTCGGATTCTACCTTTCCTTGGTCCTCTGGTTTTGATCCATTTCTCCTGTGCAGGAAGCATTGAGTCAGCATATGTGGGTGGCACTGGAACAGGTATTGTTGCATTGTATCGGGATGACGGAATAGGACTCCTCTGCATTCAATTTTCACGTCGTGATCATCTTCATTCGAGACCAAACAATCAGATACCCCTATTTTCTGAGTCAAGTAAATCTGCGCCCCAAACTTTGTCCAACATTTGCGTCTGGCCCCAGCGCCTGGGATGATGAGGCTGAAAGCAGTTCCACTTGGTAGCACAGAGACGGAGGGCTGGAGCCTCCCGCGGTGCTTCACCATGGCTTCGTAAGCCCGCACGGTAATGAAGTAGGGTCCTGAGTTTGCTTCCGCGCCCGCAACCTGTCAATGTCTTTTTCTCTGGAGTCTCCTTGGGACCTGGCAACCAGGCATCGATCCTCCAAGCAATGATGTTGAAAGCAGTTTGTCCCTCAAATGGTTTGCCGTCCGAAGTTTTACTCAACCTCTGCCTCCTTGCAGCCTCCATCTTGTGCCGTCAGCACCTGCTACCCATGGCCCGCCCGCCCCCTCTGATTGCTTCTGGTAGACTTGATTTCCTTTCCCCTGCCCTCTCCCTCCGTCTTCATCCCCACCGCTGGAAAACCCGAGTCCACTCCCTCAGGAGGTCTCCTCGCCGTGGGAGATGTTGCGGTGTCCCCCCGAGCAATCTTGGTCTCTACCCTGAGACCCCTCAGCACGCGACAGCTACTGTACCTCCTACATCCTCGATCCGGCACCAAATCCAAGACCAGTTTCCGTCAGCTGGGAAGAGTTGCTACAGTGGTGGTCTAAGGTTCGTGGAAACATGCTCAGCAGTATCCCACACGACGAGCCATTCCGGAAAGCTCTCATCACGAATTTTCCAAGAGAGAGAGAGAGAGAGTACCGAGGGCAGTAGCCACGTGGATGATTTATTTGGGAGGCTTCCCTCATTTTCCAAATTTTGACGTGATCTTGCCTTTGTTCCAGACTCCGGCTGCCTGGCAAGAGTGTGTGAAGGAGAACAGAGCATAGCGAAGCGATCTAGTCATCTAGTACCTAATCTTCTCCCCAAAAACTCCCTTCAACGCACTCTCGCGGGCGATTCACTGGCCGTGCCCAAGCGGAGAGGGCCATCATTCTCCTCCATCTCTGTTGATCCTCAACAAGAACTCTGGCTTTGGCTTCCGCGGTTACCCAGCGTGGCCACAACTCCGGAAGCGCCACAGACCGAAACCCCATTTCCGATGTGCATCTACATACAGACCATCCCCCTCTGCGGTCACCCACCACCGACGCTCCTCTCCTACGCATCCTGCAACAACGTCCTCGCGCAACTGATGCGCATCACCGAGCCCGAGGCGTGGGAGCCGGAAAATATCAACAAGGTCCCCTTCGACCTGCCGGACGACTGCAACCCGGGCCCTGACAACATCTATGTCTTGTACTCGGACGACTACTGCGGATGGGAATGCCGGAACAACGCATACCAGGTGGCTGCTGGGGTCCGGGGATCTGATGGGGAGACAGGGGGTTTCTTGCCTGCCTGTTTCCCGGGAGACGAGAGAGGCCAATTTGTGCATTGTGGACATGTTGATGATCATAGGTTGACGGTGGTTGGGATGCCTGATGCGAAATACGGACCCGGCAGTCAGAGGTCTGGTATCGGCTGGCGAAATGCGTGAGCCAGATGGCAAGATGGCCCATCGACGTGAGCGGTCACACTGCTTGAGTATCCACACACCGCATAGTACCACCTGCTCGAGGCAGTGAACCGTTTTCAGCGGATTCGGTGTCACTCTTTTCCCCGGCAAGCGCAATCCCTTCTCTCTGTCAATTCCAAAGCCTATAATCGAGCTTTGGAGGCTGTTTGAGGAGGTGTCTTACGAGCTGATATCCAAGCGCTGCCAAATTCCGTTACAATGTAGCTTTGGCACTCGTTACTTCAAATATCATACAACCACCACCACAGCATTCTTGAGACCCGCAGAGCTCCATAGTGAGAACGGGATGGCATCTTAATCGGATAGATCCGACATGTCGTCCTCGGACGGGTTTCGCCCGTAGGCTAGTTCGAAGACACCATTGAGTCCTACGGCAATGAGTGCGGCAAGCTGCTCTTGGTGCTTTTCTGAAATCTCAGCCTCGCCATACTGGTTCATGACGTAGAGTCGGAAGCCCCTGTGTGTATCACTCTCCATGAGGGTTTCGATAAAAGACTTGATACCGAAAAAGGTAAAGATAGATGATCCGTTGATAGAGACCGATTTCAGACGTGCCATTTGCCCCAGCGGCTCGAAAAGAGCATCTGTCAGATACTCGCCGTCAAAGCTGAGGTCTTCAAGTTGGGGTAGGGAGTTCTTGATGAGCACGAGGTCTTCCGTGGTTAGTTGGACTTGGTCAATACCTCCTATCTTTTGCATTATGTCGAGATCCTTGAGTCTTGTGCATAAGCAGATAGAATCGATGAACTTGTCGTGCCTCGCCCTGTTCGG
Source organism: Stenocarpella maydis (assembly GCA_002270565.1). Classification (NCBI taxonomy): domain Eukaryota; kingdom Fungi; phylum Ascomycota; class Sordariomycetes; order Diaporthales; family Diaporthaceae; genus Stenocarpella; species Stenocarpella maydis. Next base: position 443,915 of record NQMI01000018.1, read on the forward strand.
ATCGACTATTTCGGCACTAGAGCGCAGGGAGAGGCTTTCCAGAGCAGTCTGATTTCCCAGAGCGGTGTAGAATGCTTCGTCGTCATCAATCAGGCCCAGACTCAAGTCGGTGAGACGCAGGTCAGGTGAGTCCAGTATTTCGGACAGTAGCTTGCTCGCACCTGCGAGATTGACGATTTCAAGTCGCTTCAATGATCTAGACGGCTTCAACCAAGCAGCAACCTTGGGAAGCGGATCCTCGCCACTCACTGCCCAGGTGCTTGGCAGCGAGGGTGTGCTGGCTTCAATGCTGAGGTTTTCCAGGTATTGGCATCGGCCCAGGGTATCTAGAGCCGCCAGGCAAGTATTCTGGAGACTGGAGAGATTGAGCAGCCGAAGTGAACGCGAGTGCTGCATGAGCCCATCCAGGGCATTGTGCCCGAGCTCGTTGGAGCTGTGAACCTTGAAGCTCTCGAGTGAATCCCTCCGGAGGCCGCGAAAGAATTCAGACATGTTTTGGTCGACGGCGGGGCCCCTGATATTGAAACAGGTGAGGTCTTTGAACAAGGGACAGTTGCGGTTGATGGAATCAGCGACCTCTGCTGTCAGGACTGAGCCGTCACGGATGGACAGCGTGGTCAGGGTCGACAACCTTGAGACCCAGACAGAGAGAAGGCCTGTGGGAAGATTTGCACCTTCGAGACTGACCAGCTGGACTGACTTGTTCTGTTTCTCGGCGGCCTCCTGGGCAAACTGGGTGATGGTGTTACCGACACGCTCGATGATCCTCTGCCAATCGAGAAGGGGTTTGCCCTGACGTGTTTTCGTAGATGCACTGATGATCTCGAATGTCTTCATCGGGCCTTTGAAGAAGAGGGGCCTCCACCTCCTGTCACGAGCAATGCCCTGCAGGAGCTGCTCGAGATCACTAAGCCCCAGCGACCTGATCCAGAGGCAGTACGGGTAGGCAGTCACGCCGAGGCTGGACAAGATGATGGAGCGCCACATTCCGGCCCACCTGCCGGGGTCGGTTGTGCCCGCATCATCTGAGGCGACGCTCGAGGAGTCGTGGATGCTGTAGGCAGATAATAATGTCAGTAAACTGGTGGTGCCCGAGCGCACGGTATAAAGACCTGGTGGGTCTTACCTGTACAAGAGAGGCATTGCCAGGCTGGCCCAGCTTCGATTTACCAGGGCACATCGAAAAAGACTTCTAAAGTCTTGCTGCAGCTTCAGTTCCTGGCAGACGAGCCACCAAATCTCTTGTGGGACTGTGCGGTCCATTTCCGATGTGAGTGTGTTGTGTCGTGAAAGCAACGGGCTCTCACGGAGGAGGGAGTGAAGGCGTATTCACGCCAGACGCTTCCGTTGACAGCACCTCGAAATGACCAACGAGTGACGGTCTTGTAATGATGTGATTTCAGAAATAGGTCTGTGTGATCGATAGTCGACAAAACGCGTCGAGAATGACAAAGGACGTGACGGGCAGAGCAAAGACAAAGGTGGAGGTGGAATGCTGACTTGCTGATACGCTCGCTACCTGGGCAAAGTACTGATGTCACAGGGGCAGGGGGACCGGGAACTCGGGGTCACAAAGCCACTGAGTGCCCCAGCTGTCAGAGGCACTCGCAGCAGCAGGCCGGGTGGGACACAGAGAGCGAGCAAAGTGGGCTAGGCCGAGTAGAGGGAGGGAGAATACATTCAACCGAAAGTGTTCCATCTGGACGTGTTCAGTCGGGTAAGCTGGTCTACTACCTCTTGCATCGGAACGCCCCTGCAAGCTGCAAAAGACTACTACTTTGGTGCAGCGTCAGGGCCTCCCTCAGGGACCCAATCAACTGACTCCCACGGCAGGCCTACGCCCAAGAGAAAACGCGGGACAACCCTCGAAGGCAACACATCTTGGATATACCCACCTCGATCCAGCAGTCCCTCCTTGGACTCCAGGGCTGCGCGGCCTGGTGTACTGTATCACAGCAGTACCGATACTGGCCGGGGCAGGCGCGACATCCACGTCCCAGCCCCTTCGAGCTCTCCTCGTGCCCTGAGGCGCAGTCGTGTCGTCCACGCAGCGAAACCAACAGCCGCCATGGCTCTTGTCAACTTCACCCTGAGCGAGGACGGTGTCGGCGCCTTCAACGACGCCCTGGCCTGCATCCACAAATTCAGCGACGACGTGTCGCTTGAGATCAAGAAGGACCAGGTGCGCTCCCCTCTCCAGAGCACGCTCATGAGGGCTACGCGTGCGTGCCCTGCATATGCCGCCCGCTTGCTGACCATGAGCAGCTGGTCCTCACCGCGCTCAACCTCACCAAATCTGCCTACGTCTCCTTCACTTTCGCAGCCAACAGGTTTTTCTCGCGCTTCAGCTTCGAGGGAAACGCCCAGTATCGCGAGAGATTCTTCTGCTCGATATATATCAAGGCAAGCACGTCCCCGCCCTGCAACCAAGTCACCAGTCGTAGTCATGTAACCATGTACCAACACCCCATCACAGGCACTTCTCTCAGTCTTTCGTAACCGGACAGGCGGTGATCCTACCAGGGACCGGGACAATGTGACCACTATCGAGAGGTGCGATGTAGCCATTGATGATGGCCCAGGAAAAAAGAGCCGCTTCATTGCAAAGATCTTCTGCAGAAACGGTGCGTCTGGTTTTCTGAATTTCTTGGGGCGGGCCACATTTCTGAAGCCTTGAATAGGGATCACTGCAGCTCACCGGCTGTCATTTGAAGCCAAGGCGCCTGTTCATGCCAAATTCGACAAGAACGAGGCCGTCAACCACTGGGCCATCAACTCCCGGACTTTGCGCTCTCTCATGGAGCACTTCGGACCTGGCATCGATCTTCTCGATATCAACACTGACGGGGAGAACGTCGTCAACTTTACATGTTTCACGGAGAAGCAAGTCAATATTAACAATGAGGGTAGGTCACCCCTGTGCATATCCCAATCAAGTCAGACCCTGACAAAGCTTCAGCTGTATTGAAGAAACCCCTCCACACCTCAGTCGCGGTGGAGATGGACGAGTTCGACGATATCGAGGTGGCCGAGAAGCTTCACATCATTATCAGTGTGAGGGACTTTCGTGCCATTCTTCAGCACGCCAATTGGACAAGCAGCGACCTCAATGCCGCGTACTCGAGACCCGGCCGGCCAATGAAGATTTCCTATGGCCGTGACGGCATAGTGTGCGAGTTTGTTCTGATGACGGTGGATGAGAAGAGCACGGCAGTGCAGAAGAAGGGCCAGGGTAAAGCCGCCGCAAAGGCTGCAAAGCCGAGCCTGAATGCTGCACCCAACACAGCCGCTGCGGTGGCCAACAACGACTCGCGGCAACCAACTCCCGCTCCACCGAGGGAGCAGCAAGAACAGCAGGCCAGGATGCCGCCACCAGCACGGAGGTCAACTGCCCAACGTTTATCGCAGTTCGACATCCGAGCCCCTCTGGCCCAGCCTCACTCCACGCTTAAGTCCGAGTCGCTCTTCCTCCCACAGCCAGACGACGATGAGATGTGGGCACCTGTCGATCCGGAAGCTGATGACGAGGGTGAGCACCCTCGGCTGGGGTGGGATGCCAGCAACGAGCCGGTAAGCCTCACCGAATACGTCGAGGCTGCGGTTATTGATGACGATCTGGCAGAACCCATCGACCATGCGCATCAGCGATCACTCCAACAACACCCAGAGCAGCCCGCCCAACGATTCTGGAGGGCCTTTGCCACCATTTTTGGAGCCAACGCAAAGGGTGTCCGAAGTCCGCAGGTTTGGCCTCTTCACGGACTGGTGAATTTGTCTGGTTTGATTGTGCTAGTCCATGCCAAGGCTCCCATCTTGGTCGTATGAAGACTTGTCTAAGATGACAGTTGTTTTCCGTAAACAGCAAGCTCTCACGGCTGAGTCGGAATTGTGATGCTTATCCAGCTTGTCGCACAGCCGGCACCGACACCCACCATTTCAGAGCCAGATGGAATGTACCTTTTGGAAGCAATCGTGTTCCACCGTCCCTTGACGTCGCCGTTCTCAGTCTTGGGGCCGCAGTTCCCGTGCTCGCCCCAGCCCCAGGCCAGCACGTCGCCATCCTCGGTGGTGACAAGTGCGTGCTCACTGCCGATACTGATGCGATCCAGTCGTGGCAGCTGTGGCGGTGCCAGCTGGCCGTGGTCATTTCGCCCCCAGCTCACCAGCGAGCCATCTTGTTTGAGGATGTAGACACCGCCCCAGCTGGCACCGACGTCTTTCCAGCCCATAGCCGTGGTTGGCGCCGTAGATTTGACACCTGCCTTGTCTGCGCCCAGCACAAGTATCTCACCGCTCTCGGCAGGGCCAAAAAGGCAGGTGAACTCGCGGCCGCAGACGGCCCGCGAGACCTTGAAACCGACATGCTCGAACCTGCGCGGCTCGTACACGACCCCATCCACACCAGCGCCCAGCTGGCCCTTGCGGCCGCTGCCCCACCCGTAGACGTCGCCGCTGCTGAGAACCGCCACGACGTGGCCCATGCAGGCCGCCAGGTCTACGACCTCGGTTCCTTGGGGTGGGAAGTCGCTGATACGCGACACGGCCGGGGTGCGCACGATGAACTGGCCTTGGCCCAGCTCGCCCTTGTTCCCCACGCCAAAGGCCGACACCACCGTGTTCATGCCCAGCCCGTCCGCCTGCACGATCACCGACGCCTCCCAGGTCGCGGAGATGAGCCTGACGGGAGCGGGCAGGTTGACGCTTTGCGCCACATGCTTGTGCTGCCCTGCCGCTGCCGCGCTGGATGGTCCGCAGGCGCCGGTGGAGGCGGAGCCGGCGCAGAAGAGCCGCCCGTCCGCGGCGAGCAGCAGGGTGTGGTTCCCGCCCGCCGCGATGCGGGCGATGGGAGCCCCGGGCTCGGAGCCCGGCGGGGCGAAGACGACCTGCCGCGGGATGGAGACGTCCTGGGCGTGGCCGATGCCCAGCTGGCCGGACCCGTTGGAGCCCAGGGCATAGACGACGGGCGCCGTCGTGTTGGGAGCGGACATTTGTGCGTGCTCTCGAAACCTCGCGTGGGGGCCCTGGTGAAAGAGTGACATGAGATTGACTGGTGGCTGCAGAGAAGGCTTCCTTTTATGTGTGCATGGTCCGTGCGTAGCCCTCTCCAAGGTACTATGGTTGCTCGCCCACTACACAGTTCCCAAAAATGAGCTCTGTGTAGTTACAAGATTCGTTGTCGGTGAAGTGCTCCCAGAAACAGATCGTTTACTGATTGGCTCTATATAAAGTATTCCCTGAAGGTAAGCCATGCTTTATCATATCCATCATTGCCTAATACCTCCCCCAGTGGTTGTACGTTATCCAGGATGGAAGACTCGTACCCCGGGAAGTAGCTCCTAGGAGAATACTGTGTACAAGCCGTAGGGTCCGAATACAACCCTTCCTTCCCAGGACAACTGTCCAAGGGGTCTGTCGTGCAGACCGCGGCAATAAGACGGGCGTATCGGCGCCATCGCCTGGGTCCCGCACCGAGCGGGAGTGGGCCTTGTTCTTGCGGGGCCGCCGCTCCCGACGATTGTCGCTGTTGCATTACCTCGGTCAGGGTCATCCTTGGCGCCATGCTCAACGAGGCTGGTCCTGGGGGCCGTCGACGTGGCCCAGCTCGGCACTCGCGCGTGGTCTTCTCGAGACCGGTCTGGGCTCCTCGCTGGCCCGGGACGTACTGAGTCACTCGGGTTCGGCGCCGCCGTGGAGAGGCTGAGGGCGGCGGTCGAGGCCGGCGCGGATGCCCTGTTGCTCGAGGGCATGACCATGACGGCTGCGCTGCTGGCGTACCGGGAGGCTGCGAAGGAGCTCAAGGCACTGGGCATGAGCAGGGAGAGGAGGAACGAGAAGGGCGAGCTTATGGGAGGTGTCAGGGAATGTTTGGAGGTCTGCGGGTCAACCAAGTACTCCGAGCTCGATAAGCCCACGCGAGGCCAGGCCTTCTCGAAGGGTTTCTAATCAGCGGCATGGCTTCGTGCTGAAGACAATAATCAGAAGCTTGTTAGTAGCACCAGCGCCTGCCAGCGGTGACCACTGTATCCAGCCTCTTGAGTTGTCACTTTGATCTATAAGACCGAAGTCCTTGGAATTGTAGCCACGGTGGTCGCCTTACTGATGATATATTTAAAGCTCATATGCCGAGCTTCTCGACCATACTTAAGTACCTGACCCAATCGCTTGGGTGACTAATGCTATTCCAGAGGCGGCGTCAAGAGCCCAACCCCAACATACCAGCCTCGTGCAGTGACCCCAGTGGGCAGACAGTCTAATTTAACACACACACACACACACACAAACCTCTCTTGGGCAACTCTGCCTCAAAGGTTGGGCAGAGGCCCAACCTTTGGTTGCGTCCTCAGGCTGGTCTCCAGGCTGGTACCCGATCGATCTCAATCTCTGGCCGGCTGTCCGGCGGTGAATCCAACGGTTCCGTATGCCCTTGATTCCCTTGTCCCTCCCCATCCCGCAAAAACAAGAAGAAAAAAGGGGGGCGAAAGAACCCCCGTAACAAAATCCTATGCCCCTATTCCAATCTCGAGGATGACCACTGAACGAAAAGATGGTCTTGTGAACAGGAAAGAAATCCAGGAACAAGCTGCTCTACTGCTTGAAGAGTCCAGATGCCCACCCTGCCGAACAAATGCCGAGGACTCCTGTACTACAGTGTGATGATAAAGAAAGCCCCGTCCCGAATAAGATAAGATACCTGATTACAAGCAAACATAGAATTGAAGCACCGCATATTGTGCGGGCACCAACTGAGAGGGCAAACTCAAAGAGGGAAAAAAAAGGAAACGGCCAAGTGAAGGGGCAGATCGCGTGGTCAACCTTTGAACTCCGACCAAATGACAATGCGGTGGGCAGGAGATAGGCCAGGACAAGTATTTCATAGTATACGTCGATGCATCTTCATCAGTCGTAAGTTTCGCGGCTCTTGTGCGTTATGAGGCGTGAGAGGGCACGCTTCTAGGCGTCACATCCCCACTGCGACGTCGGACAAGATCTTGCTGCTGCTGCTGCTGGAGCTTTGTTGCACTTGCAATCATGCGCATCTTCTTACGGACGGAACTCAACCGTCCTGTAATCATAGTAATCACTGTGCGTCCCTGTCAGCGGATGCGTTACGGTGTGACTCGACGATACGACTTACACTTTTGAACAGCTTGTTGGTCATCCGTGTTGATGTCCGAGGCAAGCTCCTCTTTCGACACGCGCTCCTCTTTGGAGGCTCCAGAGATCCGCCTCTTAGGGAGATCTTCGTCATTGTCTATTACGGCCTCTAGCATACGTACCGCTGTGACATAGGAGATCTCGCAGCCAGCAAGATCTTCATTGGAGATTTCGTCGATCGCTGCCTTGCGGCTCATCTCGACGGCCCGGTCGTACATGAGTTTCTCTGCACTTATCCCAGGCGTGATAACCACCCCGTCGACCGCAGGTCCGCTCGCTGATGCGGGATCCACTGGATGATTGTTTGGGTGGGCAGGGTGGTCCTCTGGCAGTGCTTTCTGCGCATCGGCGAGCTTTAAACGCACTATCTCGGCCTTCTCCAGGACTTCGTTGAACCTCGAACGCACCCACTGCACGGCCGAGTTGATTCTAGTAATGACCACTTGAATGCTGCTGGCGTCTCGGGCAGATGCTGACCCGGTTGATGATTCCGCGCGCGTCCTCCTTGACCACCACAGACTGGCGATATCCATTGACTTGGCAAGTAGAGATAGTGCCTTGACATATAGCACTAGGGCTTCTTCTGAAAGCGCAACTACCGCGTCTACGGTAAGCCCATCATCATCTTCGGGAGAAGCCTGGTCCGCTGGCAAACCGCCTAGGCCATGGTTCGTCGATGGCGTAAGGGGCACAAGCTGCTTGTATTTCACCTCAGCAAAGCCATACACAACATCGCTCCGTGTGGCGTAATCCTCGATACACTGGGCAACTCTGGAATCCTCATCGTAAGGCGTACTTTGCTTCCCATCGCCAATCAAGCCTACGGGGGCTGAAGGCGTGGGATAGGCGGGGAACGCACTATATAGTTGAGGCGGTGAGGCGCCTTTGCCAAGCCCTGGCGGGTATTTGATACCAAGAAGTCTCAGACTGGCGTCTTGTATGGCCTTCGATATGAAAGACGTGGTAGAGCCGGGGCTCGCGCTAAAAGAAGACTGCCGCTCATGTGTGTTTGTTCGCTGTCTTCCCTGGGCGATTTGCATTGCTCGAGATGGCGACGGTGCCACCGCACCAGTTGTGGAGTCTGGTGCACCCTGCGTCGTCGTCCGCCGCACCATCTGGCCCGCCTTGGGCGACGACCCCTGTGCATGCACCATACGTCCATTGGCCGCCAGCTCATCGGCTAGGGCATTGACTGCGACCTGATTCTTGTCCACGAGCACATAATCACGCTCAAACGCAATCTCCTGCCGAGCCCTCTCCTGCTCGTCCGATGGGCCCTTTCCTCGAAATCGGGGAGGTTCTCTCGAAGCGCCCGCAGACGGGGCATCGCGGGCAACTTTTGTCGCTGATGCGTTGGAAAGAGCACGGCGACGCGCTTCGTAGACGGACGGCCTCGTCGGAGCGGAAGACGACGGGACCGGCTGGGGTCGCCGTATGCCCAGACCCTCTCCACTCTCCAGGCGGGGAGAGTAGCCGAGTCGAGGAGATGCAGGACCAAATTTTTCTTCAGCTTCAGTGGGAGTGCCGAGTGGTGAACGTCTGTAGGGCTTTTCGATAGGCGACGAAACGGCCTCTGCCGCCCTTCCTTGGTCCTGTTCTGTGCCATGCCGGCGTATTGACAGGCGTCGAATAGGCGCAACGGGCTCATCAGACCTGGCGGCAGACCTGGCATCCAGAGGCCTTCTCGGCTCGACTGGCTTTGGCATGTCATCCCCGACAAGTCCAGGTATTTGACCTACGACGACTGGATGTTTGAAGAAGTCTGGGAAGTCGATACGCTCTGCGGGGTTCCTTTTGAGGAGAGCACGAATGAGAAGCTTCATATCAGATGAAAGGTTGCTTTCCCTCGGAAACTTGATCGAGTCGTTCGAGGCCTCTATCTTGCGTAATAGCTCGACGTGGTTGCTTGCACGGAATGGTGGCCGGCCCGCCGCCATCTCGTATAGAACCGTCCCGACAGACCACAGATCAGCCTTGGCTCCGTATTGTTCATAACGCAATATCTCAGGGGCCATGTAGAGAGGTGAGCCACACAGGGTTTCAGCGAGCGAAGTGGAGGGCAGCACACGGGCGAATCCGAAGTCGGCGAGCTTCAGCATGGGCAGAGATCGTAGGCCGACTGCGGGTATGAGACTGTCGTGGCTCGCGCTGAGGATCTGTGGCACGTCCGCGTTGCTTTCTCGAAAATCGACAGACGGGAGCAGGAGCAAGTTCTGAGGTTTCACGTCCCGATGGATCAGGTCCAGACCCCTCAGGAACTCGAGCGCACTCGTCAGCTGCTTGAGGAAGTGACGGATGATGACCTCGTTCAGGCCAGCGTTGGGATTGTTGGGGTACTTCCGCGCCATTTCGTAGGTAGCCGGATTTGTCGAGAGCATATCTCTTTTCTTGATGAAAAGCGACAGATCGCCCAGGAGGCAGTATTCCATCATCAGGTTGATATGGGTCGGAGTCTCGACGCATTCATGGAGGGCAACAATATGGGGATGACGCAGTTTCTCGAGGATCTTGATCTCGGAATAGAGGTTATCCTTCACCTTGCCCTTGAGCTTCCCCAGTTCGACGGATTTGATGGCAACAGCTTCGCCGGTACTCTAAGAAGAAGATAGAAGTCAGTGTCGACTCATCCTACAACACTGGCGAGAGACGGCGACCTGGCGCTAGGCAGAGCAACTACCTAGAACCCGGCTGCCGCAGCAGGTAGCGCCGTCGCTCGCGACAGGTGGAGAGGAAGGCAACCTTCTGGCAGCCGGGGCGAGGCGCTGACCTTGTGTTTTCCAACGTAGACAGAGGCAAAGCTGCCCTTCCCGATCTTGGAGCCGACGATCCACTGGTTCATGGCATCGGGCTGGGGCCGCGAGCGCCCCGAAGCGGAGGGTTGAGAAGCCATGTCTTCCTGGTTGAGTTTGACGGGACAGGAGGACTGTGGGTGTTGGCGCAGCCCGTGGGCCTAAAGGGGTGGGGACTCGAGGGTCGCTGTGGTTGTCGTCATGTACACATGCAGGGTGGTTTGATGGTATAGGTAGGTGTGGGTAGGATGGGGTGGGTTTCTGGGATGAAAGCCCCAGGACGGGCGTTAGTCTGAGGGGGAAAGGCTGGTTGCGAAGAGAGAAGAAGAAGTGAAGATAGGTAGGAAAGAGAAAAGAAAGACGAGACAAGACGAGACGAGAGGCAAGGCGAGGCAAGCAGAGCGTCTGGATGATGCCGCGGCGAGGTCGATGGGGAGAGTGACGGCGGCAGGCAAGGATCCGATTCGACGCGATGCAATGCAATGCTTCAACCGACGGAGAGGCGATGGGGGTGGGCACGCAACTGGGGGTAGAGGTGGAGCTTGTGTCTGTTGGCGCAGGCCAGGGGAAGGCTGGACGTGCGTGCGTGCGTGCGTGCGTGCGTGCACTCGCTATGTTCGGATGTGGAGTCGGGAGGCGCAGACTAACAGGCAGGGGCCCTGTGGACCTGGAGAGGCAGGGCCCTTGGGCTGAGGCGTCAGGGCCTTGCCGGATAAGGTAGGCTGGCTAGGCCGTGTAGGTCGGCCAGGAAGGTGCTTGGCAGGCGCCTGGGACGAGGATGCGGACGGGTCCTCTTCTTTTTGATTTTGTGCTCTCGAGACACAGCTAGTCGGGACGAGGGCGTGGGGATTCAGCTCTCGCTGAGAGTTGGGAGTTCTAGAACGGGGGCCCTCGATAAAGGGAAAGCGATCGAGGGCTGCGACAGCGTCCCGTGACTGACTATCTGTAGTCGTGCTGAGGCCGGAAGGGGGGGGTCTCCAGTTAGCGATGGTGTGGACGGTAAATAAACGGAACGGTGCTGGGGAAAGACGTCAGGATGTCGCGACATTGCGCAGAGATGGCATGTCGTACCTGCAAATCAATTGGGGAACGGATGTTTGGTCCTGGGCCGATGTGTGAATACAACCCGATGACTCAGAGAGAGGGCGAGTTGCATTGGGAGCAATGATGCGAAACAGATAGACGACGGGCTGGGCGACCAGCGGGGTGAAGACGGGCAGCTGGACGAGCTGGCTGGTTTGAGGAGGAAGAAGCAAGTGGGAGTCGGAGGGGGAAGAGGCTCGATTGATCAACTAATTGAGGGAGGACGAATGGATGCACTGATGGATGGATGGAGCGGATGGACTGTTTTGGGGGGGGGTGCAGAAGGGCAATCTAGGTCGTACAAGTGGGATACAATTAGGTCTGATAAAAGTGTGTTTCGCTGCAAAAAGGCGCGAGTGCCATCAGGAGGAGTCATTCATCTACCCACACGACCGGAGCAGCCTCGGGTGACTGTGACTGGGTTGTTTTGTTTGCCCGGGTCTGTTCTAAGGCCATGGTAGATGATAGCACCGGTTCTAATCAGATGGCTCTGGCTCTTAGCTCTGGCTCTGCTCCGGCCACAGGGTGCTGCCTCATAAACAACCGCGCTGAGCTTTGACAGCAGGTTAAAGGTGACCAGAAAGGAACCCTGTGATGTGAATAATGGGAAACGGTGGCCAATGCCATCCTTGCATCCACCTGCGAAGGTGTGACTGTACTGCCCGGGGAGGCAAGGGGCCAGGCTGAAGTGGGTGGTCAGGGGGCAAGAGGCATGGGGGGGGGGTCTGTTGCACCATAGCTCCCGTGCCCTCTCCCTACGACTGTAGTGTACTCCGTGGCGTACTAAGGTAGAGTTCAGAGGTACATACGACTGAGAGAGAGAAGAGAACAAAAAGACAAGACACATGTGGTTCTGTTGGCTGATCAAACATGAGATGGGCGCTAAGCCGGCTGGTCTCAGGCGACCGGGCGCGACTTTTGGTTGGTCTGATCAGATGACAGTGAGAGCATGTCCCCTACCTACTACTACCCAGTCTGACAGTCGACACCAGATTGATGAACTCCCAGCTTCAATGTTCAAATGTTATTTATGTACTCCGTACATGACAACGGTACGAGTGGGCCCACCAACAGGGGGATCATCACTTATCATGATATGATAAGCCCAGCCCCTCACGCAAACAACCTACGATAAGCTGGTCTGGCGCATCCTGCAACCACTGTAATAACAGCAGCACACAGTGCCACTGCCACTCGAGCTTGTTCGACGACAACAACCACCCACCATAATGATCAGCCCTCCCAGCTGGTGTTTCGACTCGGGGGCGTGCTCCTCGCAGACCACCTGGCCCTTTCCATTAATCCCTCTCAAACCTTGACAGCCAGCTGTTCCCGACCGTGGCCATGGCCTTCTCTTCCTGCCTGTCCGTGGTCTCATCAAGGCCGTTCAAAGGCGGTTGATTTATCCCGACAACATTATCCTTTCGGCCCACGACTGCTGCCACCACACTACCATGTACAGAGTAGACTGCACTAACCACCTACCTAGATACATACCTAGGTAGTAGGTGCATGGTACTATGTTCAGGACGGCTGGGCTGACTCCGTCACTGCTTGGGTGATTTGACCACGAACAAACACATGTGCAGGCCAGCAGCCCCACAACCCCAGCCCAGGACCCTTGCTGGTGCAACACCGTTGCAGCGATAACGGAGCTTGTCGCCCTCCTTTCCCCTTGGCTCCCACGCTCCCATGTGATGTCCTCCCACATTATCTACCATCTACAAGCTATGTACACGCTCCGAATGTCACCACCGCAGACACTGACTGGTAGCCACCTGGAATACCGACATCGTACCTGTCGCAAAGCCCTCTTCACCGCAACGCCCGCCCCCAAGATTGGACTAATAAGGAGGCTACCGTCCCCCTTCCATGCCTGGCCGGGTTGCGCTGTCAATGTTATCGCGCCTCTCTTCATGCCGCCAGCAGCCAGCACCAGACCCGTCCGTGTCCACAGAGGTGCCTACCAAGCAGAGCATCGCTTCAACGGATGCCTAGTCCATGTACTGGTAGTATCATGGATCGCCTGTTCCATGTCTACTGTTACCATGTACATGCTGTTAGCAGCCGACTAGGCAGGCTGCAGTACAACCTGACAACCCATTGCATCTGCAGATCGCTTTCGATGACACGGAGCACTAACAAGCATTACCGCCTCTGTACATATGCAAACTTGTACATCACCACCACGTCGATCCGGCATTGCAGGCACCGCGCAGTAGCTCTGCCAAGCATCAACGGTCTTATCATCAGCGATAACGAACCGTCGCATCATGACTCTACAGCACTCTACATGGCTGGCCGCTCAGCACCCAAGCGTGCGTGGTTGATGGCGAGTGCGCTCTCTCGAGAAGCCTTGCCCGCGAGCGACCGTGGTCGGCGTCCGACTTGACTCAACTGTTTGGCCACGAGAGTGCCGCTGCTTCATTTCGTCATACCTGCTGCGGGCCCGTTCACCTGATGTGATCCCCGGTTCACCACTCTCTCGCGCCCCTTGGCCTGTCGCTCCAAGCTACCCTAGTGTAGATGTGTGAGACAGTTGTCTCTACTTCTTCCCAAGTGGAGGGCCCACCTCGCCTCACCGGGTCGGCTGCCCCTGGGGCCCTGCAGGAGTGGGTGTCTCGATGTCTCAGTTGCTCTTGTCGTTCCTGCTGGCCTGCTGCACCGATCCGCAGCCAGCCAGCATCTGGTCAAACTTCATCCTCGATGCCAAACCGGCCAGAATCGACCGGTGCTGCCGGTTCAAGGGGCAAATTCCCCGTGCTCTCATACTTTAACAGACCTACAAGGTCCCTCTCCTTGACTTAGTCGACCGTTCAAGTCTACAGAGCGTACTAGAGAAAGCCACCCTCCAAGGTTCCAGCCCAAGCACCAACACGTTCAGGAACGCGAACAAAGGGCCTACCCAGCCCCATCCCAGGCTTCGAGAACATTTCGGCAGGACTGACCAAGTTTTGTTTCGCCCTCGAGTCAGAGTAGAATGCAGTCAGTACGCCAAGATTTCCACTTCAAGGGCCTACAAGACCAATCAGCTTGCACAACTTGCGAGTCGGTGCAGAATTCTGATGTGCTCTGAACTTCTCGCCTCCTGAAGAACAAGCCGGATTGCTGTGGTGATTGACGCGTTGACATTAGTGGGTCCGCCAACGTCAGGTCAAAGAACTCCACCAGTGCTACACTACACCTCCCCAGGGTTCCAAACGTTAAATTTCGTTTCCATTGGCAATTTTGACACCTACAAAGTCACAATTTGCGCAATTTGTTAGCGAGAGCGACTTTGGGTTAAAGTCCACATTTAACGTCTGGGACCCCGGGGGACGTGAAGGGCAGGGCGTGAAATTCGCTTCTCCTCCAAGCCGCAACAATGTCCGTGGGCACCCTATCGCACCCTGAATATATGTTCGTTCTCCATTGCCCAAAGACGCACCCTCCACGGTCCCTCCGTGCGGGCACCTCGGCGTGCAGAGAACGTCCATGTCTTCCCATACTTTCGATCGGGGCCGCACAGGTACTAGCCAGCTTAGCGAACTGTCAAGCTGCCCAGGAGAACTCACGGCAACAAGTCCAGCCAGCCAGGAGCCAACTCGCCAGCCCGACCTGGAAGCCGACGTGGGATAGACAAGGAATGGCCTACTCTGCTGGCGTTCTTGCTCTCAGCTATCTCTGTGCATGTAACTCTGCTCACTATCCAAATGCGAGCCATCCCAATGCACCACAACCACACCATAGCATGCACATCACACGCCAACACACAGAGGTGCACCATGAAACCACACGTAAGCACACCCTCACCCCGATGTTGCCTTTGTTAGTGAGGCGGCTACCCACCACCCGGACTTGCTTACTGTCCCAGTCGGCACGGCGAAAAGCATGTATCTGCATGCACGAATTGCATTACAGCAAATGCCAAACGCCGGCGGAGGAGGCAAAGGGGCCAAAGAGGTTCAAGACAGCCAGCCAGCCAGCCATCTATCTCATCGTTTTAACGTTAGCTCGTCGAGCTTCAGCCTGCCGCCTGCTGCCAAATGCCTGTGTGAAAACTTGTAGTACATGCAGTCAGTACCTGCGATATGCAGCTAGACTCTCTCTCACACACGCACACACATCCTTATGCTTGCCTAGCTATATTCAAAAGAGGCCCTTGATTGGAGATCGGTTCTGCTGTAGCAATAGGCTGAAGGGTGACTTATTCCACTCGCAGGGGGGGCTGGGCGCGCCGGCTGCCTGCCTGGCCTGTGAACGCGGCGGGGCGCGGCAGAGTGCCCAAAATGGCAATCCGGTGAGGAGCGGCTCTGCCTTCTGTTGCCGTACACGGCTTGTTTGTTACTGTTGAACGTACTGCAGCCGTAGGACGATCGCGGGCGATGGTGTGCTGGTGTATCGTTGCCGATCGGAATCCTTCTTACTTTATCTGACCTGCTACTAGATGGTGGGGGAGTACCATAAGTATTGTAGCGAAAGTTCTTGCGCGGAGGCATCTGTTGATATGTATACGTGAGTCGTTAGTTAAAAACGACGACCCTTTTTCAATTGCTCTCATGATGGCTACGATCCTGAAGTTCTATTTCAAACCTACCGGAGTGCTTGTTGAGCCGCTCGTTGACTTATCAGAGCGGTCTTCATGTGAGAGTCGAGTACCCCTAGGTTAGCTGCATTAAGCAATTCCTCTGGAAACCTTACAAATCTCTAAGACTAGAGATGAATGCATGTTCTTGTACCAAGATCCAAGAATATTTCCAGCAAAAGTTCCTGGGGGAAGACGAGATAGTCAGACTAAAGGGACCACCTAATTTAACCAAGTACGCTGCGCCGCTCTGACGTATTACATATGTACACAGCTGGTAGAGAGTACAGAAGGTGGAAACGTTTCGAATAATACTTAGTACTCGTGAGTGTCTGGAAGAGAGAAGCCATCTGCAGCCTCGCCGGCGCGGCCGTTATAACGTATTTATGCCATGAGTAGGCGCTAACATCGTCGCTCCGGACTCCGGCCGGGGTCTATTAACTACTGGCGTAATAGCCGTCCCGGCCAAAAGATCGTAATATTCAATTCCAGAGGAACTGAATACTCCAGCAGTTTATAGGCTCAGTACGGATAGAGTTCGTCGTATCGTCACAACCCCCCCCGCCTAAGGCCTTATAGAGCACTTAGACAGCTTAGAGACGGATTGGGTACCTATAAGAGGCCTGAAAATCAAACGGGACGAGAACAATTCGTTTCATCATGAATTCTTGTGAAGCCTATCTGCCTTGCCCCTAGGGCCATCACTAGTGATTACGAAGCTGGCACATGCTACACTCTGGTTCGTTTCCAAACCGTCCTGGGGTACCACGTACCAGCCTCCCAATTCCAGCTGCATATAACAAGCACGAGCCTGATCGAACCCGCGTCATCGTGCAAGGGCCCGCCTGCTGCCTGTTGGGCTGCCAGGGGTCCCTGTGGAGAGACTCAGGCAGAGCCGCAGGTGCTGACGATACCCTACCGTTCCCTGATCCCCACCGCTGAGAAAGACGTTCTTTTCGCCCGGTAGATCCCCCCTCTTTTGAGTCCTTCCCATCAGCTAGCAGGGTGGTAAACGGTGCCCGTAGGGATTGATGATTTGGTGCGGTGGCTGGTCGACGTCCGTCACCTGGCCAACTGAGCCGGGTCTGGTGGCACACAGACCAAGGCTCCATCCCATCCCCCGGATTGCAACTGTCTCCACTTAATGCTCGGCCTTCTGTGCGTTAGGGAGCTCCTTCAGGGCCTCGCCAATTACGTCAAGGGCCTTGCGCAGCTCCGCCTCGCTGATTACGAGCGGAGGAGCGAACCGGATAATGTTACCGTGTGTCGGTTTGGCCTGCATCTCGTCAACACTCTGTTGGTTCTGCAATCTTTTTCGTACGCTGCATCGGTCCATGCGGGACAGGCGGTGAAGGGGACAGGCAATCATGAGAGCACACGACAGCTGGACCACCAGTGGGTAAGCCCCGAAATAACTTACCAGAACACCCTTGGATTTCAACAGGATGCAAAGATCCCAGCTGTTCAAGGTTAGCAATCTCCTCACAACATGGAAAAGAGGTCAGGAACAGATACGCTCGTCTTCGACCCTGGATGGTCCAGTGCTCGGCTCACGTTCCTCTTCCGTGGGTCCAGGGGTTCCAACTTACGCAGATCGCCCATTCGTGGCAGACTCGTCGATGACAACGGCGTTGAGCAGACCCTTGCCTCGGACCTTGGCGACGAGCGGCGACTTGAAGGCGGCCACACCCTCACGGAAGATGTTGCCCAGCCTCTCGGCCTTGCCGACCATGTCCTCCTCCTCGATGAGCTCCAGAGCGCGCAGGGAGACGGCGCATCCCAGCGGGTTCCCACCATAAGTGGAGCCGTGGGTACCCGGCTCGATGACAAGCATGACCTCCTTGTCTCCGAGGACACAGGACACCGGGTACATGCCACCAGAGATGGCCTTGCCGAGTGTGACGAGGTCGGGCTTGATGTTGGCCCACTGGTGGCAGAGCATCTTGCCAGTGCGGCCGATGCCCGTCTGGATCTCGTCGCAGATGAAGAGGACGTTGTGCTTCTTGCACAGGGCGGAAACTTTGCTGAGGTAATCGTCATCGGGCACCACGACGCCAGCCTCACCCTGGATGGGCTCGACGATGAAGGCCGCAGTCTCCTTGCCGTGACGCTCGAGGGCGGCCTCCAGGTCCGCCACGTTGTTGAAGCGGATTGGGTTGCCGGTGGTGGGGCAGATGGCTCCGATATTGGGCACAAAGGGCCCGTAGTTGTCCCGGGACTCTGGGTCAACAGACAGCGAGATCGCCGTCATCTGCAGTTGGTGTGATTAGACCCAAATGCGTTCCATTTCCATATTTCAAGACTGTAGCCACGCTGCTCAGCCGCAAGCAGCACTCACCGTCCTTCCGTGAAAGTTCTCGGTTGCGGAAAACACCAGGGCCTTGTTCTGAGGCACGCCCTTGACCTTGTACGCCCACTTCCTCGCGATCTTGATGGCCGTCTCCACCGCCTCGGCACCCGTGTTCATGGGCAAGACCATATCATAGCCGAAGACGGAGCGAACCTTCTCGGCCCAGACGGGGAAGACGTCGTTGTGGAAGGCGCGAGAGCTGAGGGTGAGGCGGCTGGCCTGCTCGGTCAGCGCCTTGATCAACTCTGGGTGGCAGTGACCCTGGTTGACGGCACTGTAGGCGGATAGGAAGTCGAGATAGTGCTTGCCCTCGGGGTCCCAGACGTTGACGCCCTGTGCTTTGGCGAAGACGACGGGCAGCGGGTGGTAGTTGTGCGCGGCGAACTGGTTCTCGGCAGCAATGGCCGACTTGGTGGAGGAGGCGTGGTAGGCCGAGGCACTGTTGGTTGCGCCATTGGTGGCAGAGACGTCCTTGTCCGCGTGGGGCGCCATCTTTGAGGTCGGTTCGGCGATGTGCTTGTCGTGGGTTTGGGATCGAACGTCCTGTATGACGGGGCGGTAATACAGTATAAGTAAGACTGTTTGCTTCCAGTCTCGGGGATTGTCGTGGTCTCTATCGGGGAAGGGGCCCTTGGCGGATTTGCGACTGAAGAGGGAGAACAAAGCAGGCGGGATGTTGGAGGAAAGGGGGCCGAGGGCGCGCAAGGACTAAAATAGTCGTGAGACGGATGAGGCCAAGTCCCCCAGCAAGGCCTGGGCTTCCAGCCCCCATCCGAGGACCTTGTAAGGATCTGGTTGACTGTGCGGTGACGGGATTGTTGAGAGAGAGTGGCACACTAGACCCCTAAGTGCAGGTATAACCGCGAGGTTGGTTTTGGTATTACACGCGACCTGTCATTCTGTGGTCACAAGATAGGCAGCGCACTGTGGAGGAGCCGAGACAAGCCGCCGCTATGAATAATGAGATGGGCTTGCACCGACTGGCGAATGATTCAGGCCAGGCCAGACGCATGTGTATTGTCAATTGATTGATCAATTGGCCGCGGGCCTCGCGCATAGATGTACTCGGGCCTGTCGATTGATGCCATCCTCTCGGTTTCAGGCCAGCATACACAGTAATGATGCAGCAGCACATGAGCAGTCTACTATGTGCCCAAGTGCCTTAGTCAATCCGGGCCGCTGCTGCTCTCTCTTACACTACATGCTAGGCAACCGATAGCCACCAATAGCGGCATGGAGGGGTGACAACGTCCCCCACGCTGCGGCTCTGGCTGCACATGTGCAGGACAGGTGGGAGCCACTCAGGCATGCCTGCTACCAATCGACGCCGCCCGATTTGACAACCATCGGTACCTAGGTACCTAAGTATGTACCGCGTCTCCCCCCCCTGCAACCCTTGGGTCCAGGGTTGGAGAAAGGGGCTGGGCGGGTGTATCTGTACGTACACTAACTAGTACTACTGTCCATGTCTTCAACAACAGCACACCTAACTGACTTGAGCCTACTTGGCCAAGGACATGCATGCCCTTATCACCTACCGAGCCCCCTGATAATGTCCACCCATGAGGCCCGCCAGCTTCATTTTCAACATGGGCTTTCTATACCGCCACTCTTTGTCGTGACAGGTCTGTTCCTGTTGCGTATCCTGAACGCATTGTGTACTGGTCGTACCTTTTTCCAGCCAGACGAGTATTTCCAGGCTCTCGAGCCGGCATGGAACCTCGCCTTTGGGCCGCATAGTGGCGCCTGGTTGACTTGGGTACATACATATTGATCTTATAAGTTTTTGTTATGGCCCAAGGGTCTGGTGGAATTCTGTTACTGACGATGGCTCCAGGAATGGCAATATCATCTGCGGTCCTCGCTCCACCCGGCCCTGTTCGCTCTCGCCTATGCAGCTGTGGACAAGGTCATGCACGTGCTGCCATGCCTGCCTGCCTTCAAGGCTTCCGTGCTGGCCGTATTGCCCAAGCTCGTACAGGCATGCCTCGCTGTGCTGGCTGACCTGTACACCTGGAAGCTCGCCGAGAAGGTCTACGGCCGGGGCACCAGGTCTGCCTGGTCCGCCTTGTGCGTGACCGTGCTCAACCCGTGGCAGTGGTACTGCTCCTCGAGGACCTTCTCGAACTCCCTAGAGATGACCCTTACCATAGCGGCCATGAACTACTGGCCATGGGAGTTGCTAGGCGACGCTTCAGAAGCTCACGGCGGTTCCCCGGCGAGACGCGAGCGTCTTGCTAGCCTCCGCGTGTCTCTCTGCCTTGCCGCGATTGCGGTCCTCCTGAGGCCGACCAACGTCTTCATCTGGGGAACGGTGGTCATGGTAGCACTGACCCGCTTGACCCTCCGCGGCAAGAGTCCCATTACCCTCAGGGTAGCCCTGGTCCTCCTCAGGGAAGCTGTCCTGTGCGGGAGTGCCGGCCTGGCCCTGTCTGCCGTCTCTGACCGTCTCTACTTTGGCGAATGGACGTTCCCGCCATATCATTGGCTTCACTTCAACCTCACACAAGACCTCGCTGTATTCTATGGAGAAATGGCATGGCATTATTACCTATCTCAGGGTATCACCCAGCTCACCATGACCTTCCTGCCGTTTGCGCTTGTTGGGCTGTACAGATTCGCGCTCTCGTCGGCTTCAGGTGCCACGGCAACACAGTCAAACACACTCAGAACGCTGGCATACACGGTTATCAGCACCATTGCGGTGCTGTCTCTGGTCTCACACAAGGAGGTCCGCTTCATCTACCCCCTCCTGCCAATCCTGCATGTTCTTGCAGCCCCATCGTTCGCCTCCTTTTTTTCTGCCGCTCCAGGCCACCAGCCTTCTCAGGGCAGGACCGCCCTCCTCGCCGGTCTCATCTTCGTCAATTTGGTCATAGCCACATATCTCTCACTCTTCCATGTCGCAGCGCCAATATCCGTCATGCACTTCCTCCGGCACGAGTACGAACGACTCCACCCCGACCGGCTAGACCTCCACCCTGAGCATCCAGTGCTCAGCCATCATCATAGCCTTGCGCAGATGCCAGAATATCACCTGGGAAATGGGACCGACGAACTATTCGCCCTCTTCCTGACCCCGTGCCACGCCACTCCCTGGCGGTCACATCTCGTCTACCCGTCCCTACGCGCGCGAGCTCTGACTTGTGAGCCTCCTCTGCGCACGGCGCCTGGCAGCGCGGAGCGGGAGTCCTACATGGACGAGACCAAGAGGTTCTTTCGCGCATTCGGCTCCAGCGACAATTGGGGCGTCGAGTTTCTCGCAAACGAGATTTGGCCGCTGGTACCTGGCGAGGGCCAATCCGGAGCTTCAGGCCGTGATGGTGAGGTGCCGAGATACATTGTTGGGTTTGAGAGCATGGAGGTTGCCTTGGCGGGCTTTCTCGAGAGTGCAGACATGGGGGTGAAACTGAAGCGGGTCTGGCGGGGATGGAATGGACTGTTCAGTGACGACGAGAGAAAAGAAGGATATCTGGTTGTGTGGGACACTGGGGTATATTCGGACGAGCTTCGTGCTGCTGTATAGTGATCCACGGAATGGCTGTAGCACCAACTCAACCAAGTATGACAACGGCCACATTGCCAACGCACTGCACAAGATATCGATATTCAGTGACCTGTGAACAAATTATGCGAGGCTGGCATTTTCATACAGTTCTCAATGAGCCCGACATCCGTTACTCAAATGGTAAACATCCCGTATACGAGTGGTATGTTACAAACATACATGCAGTATATTGCCAAGGCAAAATAAATAAATAAATAGAAAAATTGCGGTCATTTGAAAGCCTGTCTTCGTCACAACCGCCAGATCAGAGCATATACCTGAAATCAGGGTTCAGATCACCCAGCTCCGTCTTCTCATAGTCCGTGAGGTTCGCGCGCACCGTCCTGTCCCGCTTGCGGTTCTCCCACGTGATGAGCGCGGCGTAGGCGCAGCAGCTCACGAAGCTCAGGCAGATGAAGCTGATGCAGATGCTGTAGCCGGGCTTGTAAAAGGGCGCGTCCTTGGCGAGGAATGAGTAGGTTGAGATGATCCCCCCGATGTTGCCGAAACCAATCTGGAAGGCGGACCCTATCGCCCGGCGGTGGTGGCCGCCCAGGTTCATGTTGAACCAGCAGACTATGACGGGCATGGCCGAGTAGGTCCCCATGACGACAAGAAAGAGCGCGCCATACTTAACGCTCGTGCGGTCGTGGACGGTCAGCAGGACTGCGAAGCCACTGATCGCGATGAGGATGGGGACGATTGTGAAGAGGAAGCGGTGGCGGGTGAGGTCGGAAAAGAAGGCGACGATCATGCTGAAGCCGAAGGCGACGGCCCAGGGGGGTACGCTGTGCAGCTGGGTCGCTATGGGCGAGTAGCCGTATGCCTGGATGATGGAGGGCGCGAAGTAGGCGTAGCCATAGGCCGGGACGACCAGGCCAAAGTACATGAACCCGCCGAGGATCACCTTGGGGTCCCTCAGCACGTTGAGCACGTCGCTGAGGGTGACGTTGCGCTCGGCGGCGTTTTTGCCCAGGTCAGCCCGCAGGCGCGCCTTGATATACTCGCGCTCTGGCTCCGTGAGCCACTTGGCCTGCTCCGGGAAGGCCGGGAAGGTGAAGAGGAAGACTATGCATACGAGCACAGTAATAGCACCCTCTATAATGAAAATCCAGCGCCTAGAAAATGTTAGTATGAATCTTTCAGGGAGGATTATATCAGTTGTACTCACCAGCCGTGGTAGCCTCTTAGGCCGTCCACTGTAGGAAAGACAAGCTGGTTAGCAAAACACGGCACCACAATATGCACCGTGGAGCTGCGGCAACTTACTCTTTCCAATAACGGAGGCCAACAGACCGCCAAAAGCACCAGCAAGACTGGTCGAGGAGAAGAAGAAGGTAAAGCGCTTCTGGGCTTCGCCACGCTTATACCACATCCCCAGAAGATAAAAGCAGCCGCTATAAAAGAAATGTGAGATCAAGGGCTCGACACTGTCAGGTGGGACGTGGTTTTCACTCACGGGAACATGCCGCACTCAAAAATGCCCAAAAAGAACCTGGTGGCGAGAATGCCGGAGTAGTTCTGCGTCAGGCCCTGGAAGACGGTCACCAGGCCAAACGCTATGCCGCAAAACGAGAGCCAGACCCTCGGGGACAGCTTCTTGAGCAGGATGTTGGAGGGGATCTCGAAGAAGACGTATGGGACGAAGAAGATGACCAGGACGGTGTTGTACTCGGTGCCGCCGAGGCGCAGGTCGCTGGTCAGGCTGAAGGACCTGGCGTTGGCGATGTTGACGCGGTCCAGGAAGGCGAGCAGGTACAGGATGCTGATGAAGGGGAGGAGGCGCAGGTCGACGCGCGTCATGAGCTTCCTCTCGGTCGTGTGCGGCGGGCAGGCGACGCCCGGCTCGTCGTAGTCTTCCGAGTAGCCGGCCTGCCCGTCCCCCGTGGGGGATCCGCCCTCCTTGACGCCGAACCCATCGCTGCGGACGTCAACGACGCCATCCTCGGGCGAGGCGGGAGCTGTGGTTCTGTATCAGCGATGGTACATTTTTTGGGCATCTTGTTTGGGCATGTGATGAAGTGATCCGAGGGTTGAACTATGAAGTGCCGCTCATCGCAACTATGTTATCCGACAAGAGAGCAGGAGAAGTGATAGACTTACGGGACTTCTTGGTGAACATGACGGCAGGGGTTTGAGTCCAGGTCCGACGTCGAGGTCAAGCATGTGCAGACGAGGGGCTCACGGACGCTGGCTGCCACGTACGGGTGGAGCGGGAGAGGAGATTTCTGACAAGGAACGGTGTGAGACGGCTTCGATGCGGGATGGCAGAAGAAGATAAATAGCTTACAGGAGGTAGGCAGGTCCCTTGCATGTACGGACAGTCTAGGTCACCCCAAGCCCGTGCTGTGCTAGGACATCCTGACCTCACTTTGGTCAGCGCGGTCCACCCACACAATCGAATACCTACCTTCAGGTAGTCAAAGGTGATCCCGTCCTCGGAGTCAGCGGGTGGCTTAATTACCAGCGCCAAACCGAATCGAGCCTGGGCCTCCCCACAGCGACGATGTCACTGGACTACTGCGTACTGGCTGTGTTGTAACATCTCAATTTCTGCTGTTACTGTTTGCTCGCCCGTGGACAGCGGTCAACATGTCGACATTGAGGCGCCTCAATAGGAACAGTAACAAGTACACGTCACCGCAGGAACCCTTGATCTTTCGGCTGGGAACTTTCCAGTCAATCCGTGGGCCCGCCGCCCAGACGACCAAGAAAATCCGTCCGTCCCGCCTCCCGTCCGAACCAAGACGGGCGGATACATGCCCATCTCTTGGGATGTCTCCGCCTCGTGCGCCCGTTGTGGCACCGTGTGGCGGGTCGCGGAGCGAACGCCGCTGAGAAGGTCGGAATTCCGTGGCACACATACAAATCCAAGGTGAGACAGCAGCGGCATCTCATTACTCTTTCCCTTGTTTTTCTCAGTCTTGCCTGTGGGCTCTTTTTGGCCCTGGTTACTCTGTACCGGAGGTGCGTTGTCAGGGGTGCTTCCGGGGCAGCCGCCCACGCCATCCCGGCTCTTGATTCCATAGTATGTGACGGCCGAGAGAGACACAAGAACCTCTCAGTCCCCGGAGGTATTTGTAAACAAGCTCATGGCCGAGGTATAACAGGGGCCAGTTATTCCTTCTCATCCCGTCCCATAACTTTGAGCGACACGAGAAGATTGGAAACAACACAAGCCGCCGAGTTCGCTGCCAGAGGTGCCGGGGGCCAGGCTGTATCTGACCAGAGGTCGCCTACAATAGGCATGCAGTGTCTGTCAACCGCTGCGGCAGCCTTTGACCAGGCTGCCCGCCATTTTTTCGGTTAGTTGGCACCGGAGAGAGCGTGGGTGAACCAAGAGCGACTCCTCCACAACGACCCCACGATGAAAGCACGCAGCGAGGCACCGCATAACTTAGGAATTTACGAACTCGGCGATGCCAGGAGGTAGACAGGAGAGTCAAGCCACGGAGCCGGCCGACGAAAGAGCTGGCCGATGAGGAACGCAGCGGCAGCCCAACGATTTCGAGCCCATGGGAAATAGCTGGATGGACCACTAGCGGCGGTTTTTAGGAACCGCTGGAGAACAGGTACCCCGTGCCTACCCCGGTGCCTACCCCGGGACCTAGCCCCGGGACCTACCCCGGGAGGTGGGTACAGTACCCTCCCCCCCGTGCCCCGGGACGCCAGGAAGCCGGTCCCAGCTGTTAGTAGGTTACCTAGGTACCTTGGTAGTCAGCGTCACCCTTGGCCCCCCACTACGGTGATGTGAAGGTGAGGTTCAACCAGGACAGGTTCCAAGGTCTTAGTTTCAGAGCTCTGGAATTATCTGTCCTTCACTTCCTTCGCGACCGTTCAATCTTTGCCATCTTCGGCTTAGAAGACCTCTACCAAGCAGGGATTCTCACAGAGGTCCACCTACGAGACCTCAACAGCTGGGACCAACGCTTCCCCATGTTCCGCGACCTCGACCATCTAGATGAGATCGTCGATGAGCTTGACGAGCTTGACAGTCAGGATCGGGAGGAGCCTTGTCAGGCCGTCGCGCTCAATCGTGACTCCCTCCGATCTAAGTTGTTCGCTTTCGTTCGAGAATGCGACGAGGAAGCCGTGGACACAGTGCTCCGCATGGCTCCTGGGATCGTCGATGCCAAGATTCTACCTACGGCGATACGCTGCTACAACTCGACTATTTTCGTCAACTTCTCAACCACTGCCCTCACGTGGATCGGTGGGCTCTCTCGCGAATGCCTCTGTGTGTTGCCGCCAATGTTGGCAATTTCCATGCAGTTCGGCTACTCCTGAGCCATGGCGCCAGCGTAGGAAACTTATTCGCACTTAAGCCACCGTTGGCTCTTGCGGTCTCCGCAGGCCATTTTGAAATCGTCCAATACCTTGTAGAAAAGGGCGCAAACGTCAATGAACAGACGCGCATCGCTGGTTGCCTACTGGCTTCGGCCGCGGATATGTTGGAAGGCCCTTCTGCGCGATGTACTCGGCGCTCCTCAGGCTGCCTCCCCCCGCTCTCCTTCGTGGAGGACTCGCCCCTATATCACGCCACGAGGAACCACGAATTCGACGTTGTTTGCTACCTCCTGAAACACGCGACCGATATTGGACCAGCAGATGTCAGCTATCTACTCTGGTGAGCTGCCAAAAATGAGGGCCTCGGTATGATCTACCTACTTCTCAGATGTGGCCCGTGGCTCAATCTGCCGCTTCTTCGTAAGCTGCTAATTACCGCCACTAAATTTGGCTATCGCTACCCGGCAAAATTGCGTGTAAATGCACATGATAGAATATCTGTGTGTCTCCCAAAGGAAGAATCTTTTGCAGAGTGCGACCTCTGGGTAAGTTATAGCCGGGACTTTGGCGCGAAGTCTCTAAGGCGCGACAGCTGTGCAAGCCCCCATCTACCTTGATGAGGAAGCATTCCTTTCACGCAGCCTGCCGTGTAAAAGTTTGCTATGTACCCTAAAGACTAACTGTATACAGCAATTCCGAGCTAGAGGACGGTCTGAGCAAGGCAGATTCATAATTCGCAAGTTAGCCACAAAGATTGAGAGCGCCGGAGGGAAGGTGTACCTGACAGATCACGGCCACGACGAATTTTGCATCTTCAACTTCGAATCAACGATATGGCTGAACCGGGAAGTCACCGGTTGGGATGTCATCGACTTGGATGAAGACTGTCCAGCGGTTACC
This sequence comes from Stenocarpella maydis, assembly GCA_002270565.1. Lineage (NCBI taxonomy): Eukaryota > Fungi > Ascomycota > Sordariomycetes > Diaporthales > Diaporthaceae > Stenocarpella > Stenocarpella maydis. The sequence continues at coordinate 470,590 of NQMI01000018.1, forward strand.
GCAATACAGGTCCAAGAATGCAGAGCCAGATTGCGCCGGGTATTCACAAAGATTGGGAGCTCGCTCAAAGGATTACTTGACGCAGGCCCCAGCCAACGCGCCTCCACTGGGCTGATGACCTTTGTGGCCAGAACCAGCACCGAGACGTCGCGAGCCACCTGGAAGCGCGGGACGCACGCGATTCGGAACATTGGCGAAGGTTGCCTACCTTCCACTCTCGACGAGTTCATCAGCGTCTTGCAAGTTGCAAATGCAATTTGGTCGGCCATTCCACCTTCAGATCTAGTGTGCTCGAGGAAAGAGTAAGGATTGTACATTAACCCTTAGCTGAAGTTCCTATAAACCACTGGCTGATGATCTTTGGATTCTTCAATGATATTCCAAGCTGGGCTGCTCTGGTGAACGAAGAGGACAGGGTACTGTTCTTCGAAATAGCTCAGAATCTCTGTCGCCTTTCGCCGGGCGTATAAATCGCCCTAATACCTGATACTTCTAGTACTTTGGCGGACTTGAAACAGCTGGTCAACAGTCTCATGAAGGCATCCGGCCTATTCGACCATAACACCGAACATTCTAGTGGCTGTTACGGGCTGCAGTCCCTGAGGCAGCGATATCTTTCCGGAGTGTCTCGTAGTCATGCGTATGAAAGAGGCCCTTCGTCAGCTGATGGGCGTCCCCCACCGGCTCCTGGCCTACAGAAAACTCCGCATACCGACGGATCTGAGCCACCAGATCCAGAAGGAGGACACTCGAATATTCTTAGAGACATTACTTACCTGATGACGGGTGCTATATTCGAGGCTATCCTGCTGTTTCTATACCGTAGGTATTCCGGTATGACTCGGGCTTCCGTCTGGACTAACATGAAAATAGTGTCCCAAAACGGCTATTCAACCCTATACCTGCCAACTCTGGCTTCATACGATGGACATGGCTCGGATTTGGATCATACGATGAAGCGGAATTGTGTCATTCTTGCTCTGTACATCGGGGCTACATATCATATCGATCTTGGGGGCCGGAAGGCGAACGACCATCTGCCGGGGCCAATCTCTCTCCCTACAGAGATGCCAGACAGTTTCCCCTCGGGAATATCCGAGGAGCATCTCGCAGCCTCCGAGTCACCATCTGAGGGTGTTCATATCACGGTCAATTCGCTTGGGCGAGCCACAGACCGCAGCATGTTTCATGCTCGTGATTAATTATAGTGCCAGTACGAGCGATGCCGCCATGGAAGGCGTGCACCCAGATTACTCGTCAGAGCTGTGGTAACCACCGCCGAAGTCCTCCTCCGCCACGTCTGTCTCTTCTTCGACCACCCCCGAGGCAACACTGCCTTACGTGACACACGCAACCGTTACCGAGGACGGGGCCATGCCATGCAGGGTGGACCGTGCAAGTCAATATTCATGCTCAAAAAGAACGGTCTGCGGGGCCAGAGAAGCAATTACAGCAAGCACTTAAGGAACAGGCATTCCGAGTCGGCGGAGAATCACGAGTGCAAATGGGGATGCAGCTGCACGACGCCCGTAAAGTTTAACCTCAAAATTCACGATGAAACCTGCCGGAAGGATAAAAAAGGAAACCGTGCGTCTGGACAGAGCCGAGCTCGGTTTCAACAACAGGCAAGAGGGTCGAATACAAGGAGGACTCCTTAGTTTCCCTGAGTGAGTTTTTGGAATCTTCCCTTGCAAGTTTCAAGCTAAGACTGTTGCTTTATCTTTTTCTACTCTGGCAGCCTAGGGGGATCACATGTGAGCAATGTAATTCGACAGAAGTGTCCATGCCTGTAGATGCTCCATCGAAAGGGGTGGGTGGTCGATACTTGGAAGCCGCCTCGGCCTTCAGATTCCTAATCAAACCTTTGGCTTTCACTTGGGTATTTCCAGGAGAAACACACCGGGAGCTGAGACTACATAATCGAATTTCATGAAATAAATGCATTCAGACCTGATTTGATTGGTAGATAGCAGTTTTATGAAGGTTATTGGATTGTTTGTTTAAAAATTGCGCACAAGGACCAGCCCTGCAGACGTTGAGGTGCATGGTTGCTGTAGTTGGACCCTTCGGAATTGTCGCACCTACCTACTGGGTAAGGGCTCTTCTCCAACGCTAGAGAGTAACGAACAAATCTGTAGTCAAAGTATTGGACTGAACCGGACACATCTCCACCCCCTCTAGTGCCATCGGCTGAAGATCATCACACTCGGCATGTAGCGCGCGAGCTCATTGCCCGCCCTTATTCCCTCGTTCAGCTCCATTCACTCCTTCTTTTGCGACCCCGAGGAGGATAGACAACTAACTCCATGACGAACCCAAAAAGGCGGGGTGCCTACTTGGCATGTCAACCGGACCTGTACTTTAGGGACAATAAAATCTCAGCAACGTCCCGCCCGAGTCCTACCCCAGGGTGTCAATAGAGTTCAGTCGACATAGATGAGATTGCAAGCCCCGCCTCTTGCACCCGAGCTGGTGGACAAGACTGCCTGTATTATAACGGAGAACTCGCGTGGCAACCTGCTTGTAACCGGGACTCCATACTTCTCACTTTTGGAACCATGTACACACGTCTGTGTTGCTCGATGTCCCTCATGGACGAGAACACGTGCCCGCATTGGCCGTGAGAGGGAGGCTGAGCATTTTCGCGGTCAGTTAATGGCCAGTCACAGTCATGAACATCAGCAGCAACAGCACAACCACCAGCGCCACAGAGAGCCTCAGTGGCTACGCGGACAGCGCAAAGAATTACATCCAGCTGGGCTATGCTCCAATGATACTCGTCCTTCTCATTCCCAAACTGCGTATAGGCAGGCAACTAAACCAGGGTATCCTCAAGCAGCAGCAGAAAGCAGCAGCAGCAGTAACAGGTTCTAACATCAACGTGTGCCGTCGCCAACTCAGCGGCCCGGCCCAGCTTCGTCTCAAACGGCCTCTCCTGAAAGGCAGCAGGAGCGACATGACGAAACCTCGGGCCAAATGGTTCAAACAGAAGTTGATTCCCCCCACTCATCTCTGCATTTGTGTTCCGTCTCCATCCCAGTAGTAAGTAAGGAAGCAGGCCTATTCCCCTATATCTCCTGCTGCGGGGGGTTTTTTTTTTGCTCTTTCAAAATGGCTGTCTTGATCTCTTGCGTGATTTCCCTGCCTTCGTCTGACGATTCCCGAGCTAACCGCTATAAGTGAAGATTGAAAACATTAATAAAATCGGGTCCATGATTGTAATTCCGGCTTGTAGTTGGGAACCAAAGAGAGGCATTAAAATCGTACATCGTAGTTGTACATCCACAGCTGACGCTCATGTCCTGTTCGTGGCCAGATTGGTGTTTGACAAGAAGCTCGCACGTCAGTGCTGAGATGCGTTGGCCTCCTGCGCCTTTTGAGGGGCATCCTTCTCTGCCTCTGTGGGCCGCTTGAGGTCAAGGCTCTTCCCACGCACGGGAAGTGCCGAGCTGATGGACCCTCGATCGCCAGGTGGAGACTTGGTCCGCCCAGCATTTTCTTTAGCCTCACGCATCTTGTTCTTGATCCATCCCGAAATCCCTTTTGGTTCTTCCCTATTTTCCCTCGCGTCTCTGCTACCCGAGTCGAGACTGGAGTGGGCCTCCAAGGTCGGCTCGGAGGAGTCGCCAGTAAAGCTGTGCCGAGGCTTATTGACATCCGTACCAACCGAGCTGTTGCTCGTCTCGGCGGTCTTGTTGAACCCGATCCGCCGGGGTGATGTCACAGTAGGCTCATGAGCCTCAGACATGTCTTCTTTCTTGCGAGACAGCCGCCATCGTCGCTTCCTGTCCTGTTGTTCCCCCTGCTCCACTTGCTCGATGGATGGCATTGGTTCCTCAACGCGATCGGCATCAGAGCCCTCGTTGAATGAGCTGTTCAGTGACGTTGATGGTGACTGATGTGTTCTCAGCTCGTGTTCTGTATTTTCACCGGGAAGATGGCCGCTTGAAGGCATCTGTGATGCTCGTGGGGTTGGTTCAGAAGGCGTATCGGCGGCCTCCGGTCTCGACAAGTCTTGCGGTGCCTCTTCGGCCTCCTGTTGCGGGTGCTCTGTCATTTTCTCAATCGGATTGAACGCCTCGGCAGTTGGTGACACCACGCTGGAGTGAGCAAGGGACGCGACAGAGCTTGCTGCACTGGGGTTCGTGCTTGGGACACGCCTTTTCCGAAGTTTGTTGGGCGGCTTCTTGTCGCTGTTTTCTGTCGGTGACCGCTGGAACAGGCTGCTCAGGTTTCGCTCCTTTGTCGGGGTGGTCGCGGCGTCGGGAGCGGGCTTGGTGTCCAGCAGGCGCTCCTGGCTCCGTTCCGTCGAATACGCAGGCGTCAGGCCCCCTTTCCTGCCGGCCAGTGGATCCGCCTGCTCGCTGGCTTCGGGCGTCGCCACCTCTTCGACTGTGGGAGGAGCTGGTATGTTTCCGGAAGACGCCATCACAGGGGTCAATGGTGACACGGGCGCCGTGCCTCCCTCGTTCCTCATATGTGTAAACCTCCCAGATTGTATCGCTGGTGACCTTTTGGACGGAACAGTATTGCTCCTGCCGAGCCCGCTGGACGGTGTTGAGGTAAGGGCCGGGCTGCCAGGACTCGGAGCGCCATTGGACGCGCGCGAGTGTCTTGAGCTGGTTGATTTGTTACGCCGAATCATGCCATCCCGAGATATGCTTTCCGCAGCCGCGCTGGCGTTGGACGCGGATCTGTGGACACCGGACTTGTGAGAAGAGCTGGGCGTCGTGGGCGCCTTGATGACCGGGGTGCCCTTCTGAACCTCCTGGACCGTTTTTTCGTCTGCCGCAGTGCCTTGCATCCCGATCAAAAAGTGGTCTTGGTTCTCGATCAGGAATATGAGGACGCATTGATTCAGGCGGTACTCCTCGGGGGCCATGGCGTGTCTGGGGTGCGAGAGCATGCCGGGTTGGAATATGGCTGCTAGATTCTGTGAGTTCATGCGGTTCTCATCTGCCTTGGCTGCGAAAACCGCCAGGAGGTCGAGGATATAGAGCAAAAGCTGTCGGTTCAGAGGAGGGAGCTGCGTTATAAGCCGTTGGTACTTGATGATGGCTGCATCGACGTCGAACTCGTCGATAAACTGCGGCCCGTCGGCATCGCCAACAGCCGACTTGGTCGCGCCCTTGAGCGGGCCGCGGAAGTTCTCGTACAACTCGAGCGGCACGACGGGCTCAGGGAGATCGTTCAGGTACCGCCGGAGCACGTTTGCCGCGTCGTGGACCGTGTAGCCATCCCAACTGAGGCCCTTGCCATAGCGGTCGGGCGAATCAAAGACCTGTTTAAGCTCCTTGATGCGCTTCTCGGAGCCGTTCAGCCGGAAAATGCCCTCGACATTTGTTGCTGTATTTGCGCATCAGCACGGTGTTTGGTAACACGGGGGGTCGACTTCACATGTACGTACCCTTCTCTTTCAGGAAAACCCCACACTTCGCAACAACGATCGGGACGTATCCGTAGATGTAACTTTTGCCATTGTCGTCGACTAGCGAAATGGCAACGTTCGCGTAGACGATACTCTGTCGCAACGGCACGCCGAATATACCTGGTGCTTTCGTTTCTGTATAAGTCAGCGGGGCCGTGTCCGGAGTAGGGGCAATGGTGCAGAGGTAAAGAGAAGGGCGAGCCCGCAGGCTCTCGCCCGGACAGGGGCTCAGGGAGGCGCACCGTCGCGCCTTGCGCCTCTGCGAGGGCCTGCCCAGCCAACCAGGACTGGAGATAAAGCTGCAGGCGGGCCTCAGCAGCATAGGCGCGACGGTACGGCACGGATGAGGGTGTTTGTGCTGCAAGACATGTTGCAGGGACAGGAGTTGATCAGAGCGGCCGCCATGGCATTGGGGCGGGAGAGAAACGCATTGTTGTAGTAGAAGAGCAGCGCAAGGAGTGGAGAGATGTTCACCATGTGACTCGTCATGCTTGGAGAGCTTGAAATTCTTCCACCACGACTTGAGATCCCGTTTGCTGGGAGGCGATGCGTGAGAAGCAGTCGGGGTGGGGGGCTGGGTCGCCGGCCCTCCGTGGTTCGCAGCAGCTGCAGTGGTGGGAGGGTGAATATTGGGGGGGGTTGGAGGGTTTGCGGCGGACGTCATCGTGAAGGTGACGGCGCGCAAGGACAACCGTGCTGACAGCGCTGTAGATCAGCACGGGGACGCAGTCAAGGCGGTCGCAGGGTCGAAGCCAGAATTGAATCAGAGGCGGTTTCTCGATGAGGTGTGCGCGCGTGTGTATGCGAGCGTGCGTGGGAGCGTGCAGCGGGACGAGAAGGAGAGGGAGCTTTTGAATCTGGATCTGGATCTGGATGCTGGCAGCGTGGGGTGCGAGCAGCGACCGTCTGGCAGGCTGGCAGCGGGCTGGGCTGAAAGGAGTGGATTGTGGTTCACGAAAGATGAGCGACTGAGAGTGCAAGTCGTGGTGTGGAGGGAAATGGGCGAACCGACGTGTAGTTAGGTAGTCTGGTCCGGGCTGGGCTTTGCTGTGTGGTGGTCTGGTCTGCTTTGCTCTGCCGTGCTATGCTGGTGCTGCTCCCTCCTGGTCTTGGGGAGAGTACCCTGGGCAGGCTGGCAGGCTGGCAGGCTGGGAGGCTGGAGCAGTGATGAGTGACGTCCATGGGTGGTGTTCTGGTGGGGTCCTGGGGTACTTGGATACCCCTGTGTTTTTCTGGGCCGCCCAACTAACTGCCAGGTGGGCTAGGCGCAGACCAGACCAGACCAGACCGGGTGCTGAGGGGGAGGAGGAGCAGGCGGGAGGGCTGGCAGGCTGGGCGGGACTTGCCCAGGTGGATGACCAGCCAGAATCAAGGGCAGAGAGGGCTGGTGGATTGGGGGAGGGGGGCCACTGAGGATCCACAGGTGCTCGCTCCAGTCAAGCTACCGTAGACCCAAGTAGGTACCTATCTAGGTACCGTCACTCCTGGGCCACACACACATGCGACAGTCCTGCAAGGTGATCTGGTACCCTACAAGAGGTAATATATGCCTGCACTGTGACGTTTCCAGGCCTTGGGTGAGATTGGGGCTTGCGACCCGTGCATCTTCAATCTTGCTGCCGCTGGCATCCCAAGATTTGGGAGGGCAGCCTTTTGAAAGCAAGTCTGCAAACTCAAACAACGACTCGGGATATCCGTGTACCTGCAGTTGAGTCAGGCAGGACGAATACAACACAGCACAGCAATAGCACAGCCTTCCCACACATTACTTGCATACGTCCTTACACATACACTCACGGCACCGCTCTCCGACTCCGACATTGAGGCACATGCTCTCCGTCAGCATCTCTCTGCCCGACCAAGGATTGCCCTGAAGACGTCTGTTCCCTGCTTTCTCTTTTGTTTTGAATGCCACCCCGGCTAATGAGCCTCGTGAAGCGCACATGCGCATGACGCAGGGACTCCGAGAAAGTTAGCATACAACTCGGCCTGTCACCCTCACTCCCACGAGAGCATACCCCTTCTCTCTCTGGCCCGATCAAAGGAAGACCCTCTGCTATGAATAGGACCTCTGCTCGCAAAAGATTAACAAATCTCATGCTCTACCGGGCAGATCCTAAAGGAGAATGGACCACGGACAACTGTGCCGGCATTTCGTGTTTCTGTTTTATGATGGATCCGGTACCTGCACACGACACCAGAGCGGTGAGCTTCGCGAGATCTGCCCGGACTCGACTTCCCTCGAGGTCGAGTCGACGTCTAGTTCGACTCTCCGCCTGACGGGGCGCTGTCGCATCGTTAACCTCTCTCTGTCAGCATGCAGTGTCGGCGTTTGTTGCCGATCCCCAAACATTTATACACAATGAACCTGCTGCTTAAAATTTAAGTTACACAGCCAGGCCCGTCTGTGTGCAGGTCCATCATCACAGCAACCTCGACGGCCACACTCAAAATTCTTGCACACAATCCTCTACAAGGGCCCTAGCAAATCATAGTATTTACGTGTGCCACCTGACAGTGTCCCGACGTACGGTCTGCACAATAGCCACCCGCGGGATAATGACTTCTCATAACGCTACAGCTCAACCTGCCCGTGGGCGTGTGGTCTCAACTTAAGCCCCAGCATGTCTGTCATCCCGGGGGCCTGACGCCGCTCCTCAATCCATTGCCAAGCGACCGCCTTCGCGTACTTCAAGAGCCCAAAAGGTAGCTAGCTATATTGGAAGGTGATTTGCGAGATGACAAGGAAGTCCTCAGCAACAAAACACACCAGCAGCGGGGGAGAGATCAACATGTTTTATTTTCACCTCCCTCCTAGCCCTGGAACGTGGACGAGGTCCAGATTCTTTCTCACCCTTGGGACATGTCGATGCAGTCACACTCGAGCAGGGAGCAAGGCCCTCTGAGCCTCGTGGGCATCAAAACGGCTCCCCCGGCCAAAGTCGTCCGCATTCTCTTTGTTATCGTGACGGCATGACGACAGCGGCGGGAGCCGTCGAAGCGCGCCGCTGCTGAACGAAGCGCATTGTGCCATCAGCCAGCCGCTCCTCACATCATACGATCGTGAAGGCTTGCTTGCATTGCACCCCGGCCGGACACTGCTGGGCTACGATCGTGATTTCTTCTCTCCCCCCCTCTTTTTTCTTCTCGCCCTTGAGGAGGTCCAGATCACTTTATCTACTGATGGGCGGATGGGGAAATCGAGCCATCTTGGGTACCCTGGGTAGCTTGCCGCAGTGCCGCGCCACGAAGCCCAGCAATGTGGGATCGTCCCGGGAACTATTCCAAGCTTCGCTATCGAGTATTGTTTCTTTCACCCTGTCCGTATCGTTGATTGATAGATGTGGAGATATGGGTCCATCCCAAGGTCACAAAGGAAGGCGGAGACCGCCAATGACGCACAATTCTGCATCCGGCAACGAAGAGTCTCGTCAAAGGCCAACGGCGGCAGCCACAAACCAGCCGTCAGCGGCCCTTTTCTCATGAGGGTAGCCTGTCTGGTTAGAAGGCGGTGCAAATCCCCCAGCAGGCAGGCAGGCTGGAGCTCTGGCGCTCTGGCGGCCCAAACAGAGGGACTGGCCTGGTGTGTGAGGGTTGTGTGGCCCTCCTGAGATGATCCTACGTGAACCTGTCATGGCCACCTCGTCCCACCTCCCCGGGCACGTCGTCCGGGGGGCGCCAGCCCCAGGTTGATCCGATGCATCCACGCCTGGTTGATCTGCCACTGGCCAAGCTCGGCGGTCGGGTTGTGGTTGCTTGCCCTCCCGCATGCTCCATTTTTAGTAGCTGCTAGGTCACCTGTGCTGGGCCTCCAATCGGCTGCGGTGGCGGCCAGTCAGGCCCAAAGCAAGTTTTGCCCCTCTAGCCGCACCGAAACGCAGACGAGAGCGCAGCCTCGTCATATTGTCACCCACTCGTCCCATCGTGCGAGAGTCCTGAATGAGACGTTGACGCATCCGTACCTACGCGAAGGGCCCGACCGGACAGGCTGCGATGCAGTTGCTCCTCCAGGCTTTAGACATCTACCACATGCGCCAGGGAGGGTCAGGCGCTGCGGGATCGTGGGGCTGCCCGTGAAGGTTCTTGATCTCGTGCTTAGATCTCCCCTCAGCTGCACGGAGTACTGCGGTACGTACACTACAACATCGGAGCTGCCCCGCGCAGATGGCCCTAGGACGCCGTGGCAGGAGGCGGCGACACCAGGCCGAGGTCGCCAACGGCTCGGGCTGGGAGGTCACCGCCGTGCATCTTGGCCTGCGCACATTGCCCGAGGGGGCTTTCCCGTGCTCGCTTGTCTACTGGTGCGTCTCACGGCCATGCAGAATTCTGGTTGCTGTCGTGGTCGATGTGCTCCATCGCCATTGGGTTGGAACATCTGGGCTTCTCAGGGCTATGGCCTCCCTCCCGGTGCCGGGATCCGGGCCGCTTGTCAAGCTCGCAGGAAGGGCCAGGTCGTGTGGAGGCCTTGCAGAGGATCGACGACAAATGCGCGGCCAGATACTTCTTGTCCTGGGCATCCATGAGACTCCAAGACAGGGTCGACCAGCACCAAGCTTAACGATCGGCTTTCGTATTTGCAGTCTGTTCGCAGACAAATCCTGACCCACCCACTTACCTGCCCTGGAAGACAGGCTATCAGAGGACGTGAATGACGCCGGAGCTAAATATCAGCAAGCCCACGCTGTGGCACGGCCGGGGGTAAGAAACGCTGGTCCACGGGGCTTGCCAACACCACGCAGTCACCCTGATGCGGTCCCACAGCTTCTTGCACAAGGTAGCTATCGTTTTAGGGCCATCCGGCCACAGATGCCGTGTGAGATCAGCCCGTCGCACCTCAGGCGCGCATTAATTACACTGCAGGTCGACGTTGGCTATGCAGGCCTGCGGCCCCCGGGCCGGCCCCCGAGGCACACAAGATCTCTGATCAGGTCAAGATGTGGATGCGCACGGTTAGCCGTCGACCCGTATTCGGCCAGGTAGTTTGACGGTCGCAAGATATGCAGGGTGGATAAGAGCAGAGCTGGCCGAGTGTGGTGCACCTAACGGCGTCTGCACGCTTAAAACCAAGTCGCGTGTGTTCCTGTGCGCGTCAAGCAACGGTCACCAGTTTGGCCTGCATTGCGTAACGGAGGACCATCGTGGACACATAGGGCTCTGGTGACGGCAACTGCTACAAGGAATCAACACTTAGATGCCGGATAACACCACTGTCTTCCCAAGTCTTGTGCAACCTGCTTGTCCGCATCGGGCACTTGGGCGTGACTGAGGCCAGCGAGGTCAGGACTGCCGCCATTCTAAACGAGCCCTCACGAAGCGCAGCAAATGGATTATTTCGCCCTTGACGCAGTATGCTAGATATGCGGAGTTATGCCAAACTCTGCCAGGCCCAAACGCAGACCACCACTCGTCAAGCGAGGGGCGGAGCAGCTGCACTATTGCAGCACCCAACCTATAAGCCACCTAAAGATGTCAGCTTCTCGACCCCAATTCTCGGCGAGATAATGGCTTGTTGGTGCTGCGGACCCGAATGTGCTCATTTCTCTTCAACAGCTATGAGATCATGCTGCTCGAGCTGTAGCAGCCGCGCTCCGAAGGAGGAGGCAGCCGCTTCTGGTTCGTAGCGAGCAAAAACGTATATAGGTCTGGCTTGTCCAAACGATGCTAATGATGCAGTGCGCGTCTAAGGCCAACCTCGTGCTCCCAACCCCGAAGGAGCTCCGGACGAACAGCAGACACTTTTACCTGACACACCGAAAGCCTTTTCGCGAGGACACAAGCAGCTCGTCTACCGAGAGCAATATGGTCGATACTTCATCATCTGCTCCTGACGCATTGCCCTCCGGAGCAAGCTCTTCTGAGCTCCACGACCAGTAAGCGAGCAATCTCCAAGAGTTTGGGGCTTTTTACTGATGGTCATGACAGAGGCCCCCCTCCAAAACGTACCCGCCGCGAATCACCTTTCCCAAAGATTCCCTGGGTGACACAGCAGTGGCTGAACAGGCCCGTTACTTACGAGCGCATCGCAACGGGGAGCCCCATGCTGGGCGTCGGTTTGATCGGGCAGAGCCTCCTAAACCACCACATCAACCTCTCCCCCGGCATCACTAGTCTGGCAAACTTCGCACCTGTCCGTGACAAGGCCGGCCACCATCTCGGATTCAGGGTCAAGATTGCGACGTGGCCGTTGTCGAAGGAGGATGCGTTGAAGTATCAGGGTATTGCTGCGTGATCGTCGGGTCGCTGAAACTTTCGAAGGCGTCAACGGCGTGTACACGGAGGCAGCTGGAATCGGTAGCCGGGGGAGAATGAAGCTGGCAACTCAGGATCGTGCACTGTCTTCTGAGGTGCAGGACTCGCGTTGAAATGTGCTCAAGTAGACCGAGAGGGAACTGAATGTTTTAACCCATCCCAAGTGTGCCATTAAGACCATCCGGACTATCGCACGTTCAAACCATCCTATGACTGGCGAACGCCAGGCACCGGGCCAGAGCTCGTCCCCACGATCTAGGTGCTTTAGCAGAGACCAGCGAACCATCTTGTGCAGAATGTAGGGAACTGTTCAATGGCAGACTTATATACAGAGGGAAAATAGATGCGCACCCACATCCCCCTGTGTAGACTCATGCTTATCTAGCCAGAATACAACTGGCGGACCATCGCCTTGCAGCTTTCGGAACCGTGATCCGCAAGGATCCTCAGGCTTCGGCAGGCGTAAGCGGAATGCCCTGCAAGGAAACGGGAGGCCGATCCTGTAAAGGACGGCGTCGTGAGGTTGGCCGTCCAGCAGGAGTTGATCCAAGTGGCGCCTGGGATATCTAGGAGCCGTAATGAGGAGCCTGAGGGAGGTGGCACGAGATGGTCCTGTTTCTCGGTGTTATTGCGCCGACGGCGGGCCGGTCCTGGCCAGCAAATCGTGTCTGCTGGGTTTGCCTCCAGGGCAGCAATGTGAGCTGAAATGGTACGGTAGGCCCAGGGCAAAGTGACTTTCGGGTGATGTACTGTGCAAGTGTGTTGTGTTTGCCATCCTGTTATAGTCAGCAGTGGCCCTAGACTAGAAGGTTCCAGCCGCCAAGACTGCTCTGCTAAGGGTCTATCAAGACTCAAGCTCGGGTCTCAATGTGCTCGGTGGGTCTAGCAACCCCGGCTGGCATTTGTCGTCATGAAGCTGCCTAGTGGGCAGGGCGGCCGGGGCTTGTACAACCGACCTGCTAGCTTTCGCCGCCGTCGCCTCCAACATCCAGACAACACACCCTCATACATGTCCAAAACCTCTGGACTCCAACGCAGCCCTCAGGTTTTCCTCCATCTCCATCTACTCCCCCCCATTTTCCCATCACCCCAGATCAACGACGCCCTGCATCTTTGATCCTTTTGACACATCCTCTACCCCACCACAACTGTCGTTCAGCCCTCAGCTCCTGACGACTGCCGGCAGACACGCCAGCACATCCTCCGAACCCCCAACAAACCGGATCTTCTTCGTTTGCATACCTGCATCTTCACCTGCGAGCAAACGGTCAAAATGGCTCCCGAACCCAACCCAGATCACCACGAGAAGAAGAGCCATCTGATGTACGCACAAGAATACCCCGCCATCCCCGCTTCCGTGATTGCCGTCTGACTGACTCTCGCAGGGACGCTTCTGGCGCCGAGCGCAAGGAGGAGGATGACACCGCAACCGCCATCCTCAAGAAGAAGAAGAAGCCCAACCAGCTGATGTATGGTCCCTCACTGAGCCTCTGTCCCCGTCAAGAGGCCTTGACTGACAGAACACCCAGGGTCACTGACGCCGTCAACGATGACAACTCCATTATCGCCCTCTCGAACAACACCATGGACACCCTCCAGCTGTTCCGTGGCGACACTGTCCTCGTCCGCGGCAAGAAGAGAAAGGACACCGTGCTCGTCGTCCTTGGTGATGACGATCTCGATGACGGCAGCTGCCGCCTGAACCGTGTGGTGCGACACAACCTGCGTGTGAAGCACGGTGACATTATCACCATCCACGCCTGCCCCGACATCAAATACGTAAGCTCTAGTATACCGTACAGGACTTGTATCCAGCTGGTTTTTAACACCATGAACAGGCCAAGAGGATCGCTGTCCTCCCGATCGCCGACACCGTCGAGGGTCTCACCGGCTCCCTGTTCGACGTTTTCCTTGCCCCATACTTCCGAGAGGCTTACCGACCAGTCCGTCAGGGTGACCTTTTCATTGCCCGTGGAGGCATGAGGCAGGTCGAGTTCAAGGTCGTCGAGGTCGATCCCCCAGAGTACGGTATTGTAGCCCAGGACACGGTTATTCACTGCGAGGGCGAGCCGATCCAGCGTGATGAGGAGGAGAACAACCTCAACGAGGTGGGCTATGATGACATCGGTGGTTGCCGGAAGCAGATGGCGCAAATCCGCGAGATGGTCGAGCTTCCTCTGCGACACCCTCAGCTATTCAAGTCCATCGGCATCAAGCCCCCTCGTGGTGTGCTCTTATTCGGTCCCCCCGGTACCGGTAAGACTCTGATGGCTCGAGCTGTCGCCAACGAAACCGGTGCTTTCTTCTTCCTGATTAACGGCCCCGAAATTATGTCAAAGATGGCTGGTGAATCAGAGTCGAACCTGCGGAAGGCCTTCGAGGAGGCTGAGAAGAACTCGCCGGCCATCATTTTCATCGACGAGATCGACTCGATCGCTCCCAAGCGTGAGAAGACAAACGGAGAAGTCGAGCGTCGTGTCGTTTCCCAGCTCTTGACCCTCATGGACGGCATGAAGGCTCGATCCAACGTTGTCGTCATGGCCGCCACCAACCGACCTAACTCAATCGACCCAGCCCTGCGTCGTTTCGGTCGTTTCGACCGTGAGGTCGACATCGGTATCCCCGACCCAACTGGCCGTCTCGAAATTCTGCAGATCCACACCAAGAACATGAAGCTCGCCGATGACGTGGACTTGGAGCAGATTGCTGCCGAGACCCACGGTTATGTCGGTTCCGATGTGGCTGCCCTCTGCTCAGAGGCCGCTATGCAGCAGATCCGTGAGAAGATGGACCTGATCGACCTCGACGAGGACACCATCGACGCTGAAGTTCTTGATTCCCTCGGTGTTACAATGGAGAACTTCCGATTCGCTCTGGGCGTCTCTAACCCATCCGCCCTTCGCGAGGTCGCCGTTGTCGAGGTGCCCAACGTCCGCTGGGAAGACATTGGTGGCCTGGAGGGCGTCAAGCAGGAGCTCAAGGAGCAGGTGCAGTACCCTGTGGACCACCCCGAGAAGTTCCTCAAGTTCGGCATGTCTCCTTCTCGCGGTGTTCTCTTCTACGGTCCACCAGGTACCGGTAAGACTATGTTGGCCAAGGCTGTTGCCAACGAGTGCTCGGCCAACTTCATCTCCGTCAAGGGCCCTGAGCTGCTGAGCATGTGGTTCGGTGAATCCGAGAGCAACATCCGAGACATCTTTGACAAGGCTCGTGCCGCCGCGCCCTGTATCGTCTTCTTGGATGAGCTGGACTCCATCGCCAAGGCTCGTGGCGGCTCTGTTGGCGATGCCGGCGGTGCCTCAGACCGTGTTGTGAACCAGCTTCTGACTGAGATGGATGGCATGACTTCCAAGAAGAACGTCTTCGTCATTGGTGCCACCAACCGACCAGAGCAGCTCGACCCTGCCCTTTGCCGTCCGGGTCGTCTGGACTCCCTCATCTACGTGCCGCTGCCTGATGAGGCCGGTCGCCTTGGTATCCTCCAGGCCCAGCTCCGCAAGACGCCAGTGTCGTCCGACATCGACATGGCTTACATCGCCTCCAAGACACACGGCTTCTCCGGTGCCGATCTGGGCTTCATTACGCAGCGTGCCGTCAAGTTGGCCATCAAGGAGTCCATCGCTCTCGACATCGAGCGCACGAAGGCCCGTGAGGCTGCTGGTGAGGATGTTGAGATGGAGGATGATGCGGAGGACCCCGTCCCTGAGCTCGAGAAGCGCCACTTTGAGGAGGCGATGCAGATGGCCCGTCGTTCCGTCACGGACGTCGAGATCCGCCGGTACGAGGCGTTTGCTCAGCAGATGAAGAATGCCGGTCCTGGCGCCTACTTCAAGTTCCCCGAGGCCGACTCTGCTGCCAACAACGCGGCCGATTCCTTCGGCGACGCTGGCAACGACGATGGTCTGTACGACTAAATACAGGGTATGGGATCTCCACCGTCTGTACTTTAGTTTCCTTGGTTGTGCGGATGCAGATGAAGTTGGGGACTGCTGCTTGGCTCAGGGCACTCGGGACTAGTCGCATGTCGATACAGGCCGGTAGGTGGGAAGGCACCTCTCTGCAGGATCACCTGGGTCATGCAAGCTCCATGGGGGTGGACTTAACATCTTCATTGGTAGTGAACACCGATGGCTCCACACATAGACTGCGATCTTGGAGTTTTCTGGCTGCCTTGGCACAGGCGATCTGGATTATGATAGATTCCCTAACTAATGAAAACTCGCTTTTGTGAAATGAATTGAAAATCGCAGCTGTCTTGCTGATCCATGTTTGGGCCCGTGTTGCTGGGTTTCGCTCTATCCTTGTTCACATGTAGTTCCGGCAACCTGTGGATCAATTACATGCTCTCGATGGCCTCGCTGTGTGGTCTGCCACCATCTTCCCATTGAGACTCGGGTATTCCATCTCACATCTCAGGCCCCAGGGTGACCATGCCGTCGACTCGCTGCCTTATTACCCCTTCACGCCACATCTCTTCCAGAGGGACTCGGGCGTCAACTGTTGCAGGCACGGCTGGGTCACAGGCTGGATGGCAGAATGAATGAGGTGCCGAATAATATGAGATTGGAAGAAGGGTAGGGCAAGGGGGTATCAGTCATATTTCTTCCCTCTGTAGCCGGCTAAGAGGCCGCTGGGGAGGGGAGGGCGCAGTCGATACAATTGCGTGAACGCGTTACGTGCTTTTCTGAGTTGGTGTATTTCTATTCCCCCCATGCTGATAGGATAGTAATGATAATGATGATGACCTGACGTGCATGCTCACGAGTATCACCCCCGCCACGGGCAGTGTACCTCTCCTCCTTCCGTTGAAAGCCGGTTGGCTCTTATGATGAAGCCAAGGGCTGGCGCACTGTCTGTCACAAAGGATCATTGGCCCCATTCGGTGTCAGGAACGGAACCCAAGTGGTAGAGATGTCAAGCTTGGGGCTGGGAGAGCCTCTAGCGGGCCGGGACCGGAGCTCGCTGGTCTTGCCATGGGTATGGGACGGGTTGTGTGCTTTTGTTCCTATTAGCAGCCATGCGCATGTGGGCCATTGCCCAGTCTCCAGGAGCATTGGGACGGTCACGACGGTGGGAAGCGGTAGAAAACTGAAACGGCCCGACATGCTTGGAGCCCAGAAAGAGGGTCAATTGTATTAATAAGGCTTTTATTTCTACTTTTTTCCTCAACGTCTAGCAACGCCCTCTCGCCCCGCCCTTCTGTTGGGATGATGATACTGGTGATGATAATCCATGACGCGGCGGCCCCCCTGGGCCCTGGCCTGACACCGGCCATTGTATGTATCGGTTTATGCAACGATGGCCAACAAGTATTTACGGTACCAGAATACACCTCCTCGGCTGCGGTGGAGGGGCGACACGGTGGATTAGAAGAGTTGCTCGGGAGCTCGTAGAATCTGACCATGCCGTACGGCCAGCCCATCTGCCCCAGATCGGATCGCCGTGGGCATTATTAGGAGTGGCAAGCAGCAAACGTAGCGATTGCTTGTTTTTTCAAGGCCCGGTTGGGCTCGTCATTTGGTACGTGACCTCTCTCGATGGGGCGCTGAGCCCGCCCTGTGTCCTGTATCCCTGGAACCCCTTCGACACTTGGGCCTCGTGGACATGCGGGGAGCAGTTGACCGCAGCAGTCAGGGGTGACGGTAAGCCAAGCAAGCCGGAGTCTTTGCGTGTGTGTGTGTGTGTGTGTGTGTGTGTGTGTGTGTGTGTGTGTGTGTGTGTGTGAGACCCCCCCCCAAACTCCCAATTTCTTCTCTCCTCTTTAATAAAGCTCGCAGTGGCGGAAGAGCGAGCAGACAACCAAAGGATGACGCTGAGAAACCAGCCGCGGCCCAATTGAGGCCTGTTCTCCCGTCTTCAGGTGGCGCCGTTGGACTCCTCCTCGAACTCGGCAACCTCCTTGAGCACGTCCCTCGTGACCCTGAGGGCCTCCTCGACGACGGAGGCGGGCACGGCCAGCGATGTCGACAACTCCCTGTTGAGGTTCGAGGCCTCGCCGGGCCCGGGCCCCGCGTGCTTCTTGGAGCCGTTCACCTGGACCGTCAACCCGGCGCCGTTGTTGTTGGTGCCGGCGGTGCCTCCTGACTCAGCCGGGCCGCTGCCGTTGCTGTTTGCAGATGACGACGTCTTGGGGGCGGGCCCCGCGGCTGTTTCCTTGCGCACCTCGTCGAGGATCTGTTTCAGGAGGACGGGGAAGGTGGTGACCTCGCCGCTGCGCAGGAGGGCGAGGGCGCGGTTCTGCACTTGTGTGGGCCAGTTGTTGGAGTGTGCGTTGAGGGTGTGGAGGAGTTGTTCTTGGAGCCTGGTCGCGCAGGGAGAGCCGGAGCAATTAGCGATTGCCTTGGCTTGGGTGTGATGGATGGGTGGGCAAGAAGGCGCGGGAGGAGGGGGGGAAGGGAGGACGGGAGGACGGGTGTGCGCGCGCACACACACTCACTTCTTGTCGTGGCCGCCGTTGATCAGCAGCATGTTGAGCTGGGAGCGTAGATCGGGATCCATTGTGGCTTGGGTGTATGTAGCTGCCGCCCTCGGTATCTTGAGTTTAGTGGGTGGTGGTCGCAGGGAGTTTTGTGACATAGTAGGCGAGCTGGGCAGCCGTGATGGGTGTGCAGCGAGGGGAGCACTGCGCTGGGCTGGCCGGTTTTAAGGTGTGCGAGGGACAGACGGAGACGGACAGAGAGACGGACAGACGCCCGCACGCGTGAGAATGCGTGCGCGACGCTCAAGCTCCAGGGTAGCTCGTGGCTAGCGCGTCCAAGCACTCCAGGCCTGCAGCAGTCAGCTTGGTGGTGTTTTTGCTTCGTCGTCTATTCCCCTGTGAGAAGATGCAGTAGTAGGCTGTTGGAAAGGGCGAGCGAGACAAGGCAGGCAGGCATACAAGAGCTATCGCTGCCTCTGCCTCGGTGTCAGGAAGAGACAGTGCTCAAAGAGACTGGCGAGTAAGTCGTTGGTCGAGTGAATGCGGAATGTCGTCATGAAAGGTAGCAGAGTCAAAACGCGCCTCAGCCCAACTAACCCAAGGCTGGTTGCAATCATGGAAATATGGGATTCTGGAAGCCTGGAGCGCGGCCTCGGGCAACAGACGGTCTCCACACAGCCTTGCTGGCCAGTCGGCTGAGGTTTTCCATTGGGAATCCCTCTTCGTGGATTTATTTCTCTTCACGCTGCAGGGCTTTCGCCAGAGTCAGTCACTGCCTCTTTTTTGTATGTGGCAGCAATAACAGCAACAAAGTCAGGCCAATATCTAGCGTTATGAGGCATCATTCAGTCGTAACAACTAATAGCCAATGGGCCTTGGATTTCCTGCCCCAAGGGCCTGCTTGTCATCGGCGGACCACATCACAAAACCTCCTCTCGCTCCACACGCCATGCCACTCACGTCCAAACTGACGCCCAAGGCTACCATCGACCGACATACTGTACAACACGGCATCCTTGGCCGCCCCTAGTCTGCCGTGGAACGTCTGAACAAATGAAAGAAAACCATAGAGGTATATGCCCAGTCTCCGTTGGTATTACAGTTTTCATGAAGCCTTCCTGCTCCTCTTTCCCCGCCTCGCCCAGAACGCCAGGCCTTGCAAATTATGTAGCAACGCCATTACAAGCAGGCTTCCCTGCAACCTAGGGCTTTTTTTAAAAGAGAGAGAGAGAGAAACAGTCATAGATGCATCATGGAGTGAATAAGGGGAAAAAAGGTTCTGTACAGGCGGTGTATAACGTCGTCAACGCAGTTTCAGATGGTCAGGATGGTAGTGGTTCGTTAAATGCTGGAAAGAGGTATCTGGGGTTTGGCGACCAACTACACGGTTCCTCGCAACCGCTGCTTGCGCGCAAGCCAGTCGCCAAGCATGTGGTCAAGTTGCTGTTCGTCCATGGTCAGCGGAAACATTCGAACGTATCTGTACTCTGGGCCTGCACTTACAGTTGTGATCTCGGCCAGCTTGGCGTTCTGTTCTTTAAACAGTGTGCCGGCGACTGGGTGTTCGGGCCCGACTGGCTCGACATCAGTCTTGTCGTAGACAACGACGAGGAGATCTCTGATGTCAGTGCCCGAGTCGAAGAACTCCCGCAGGCTCGTGTCATTCCAGTTTGACACCGTCGTCGTCGAGGTCGAAGTGGTGATAGAATCCTGATTCCGGTGTGTCCCACCAACCACCTCTTCTCTGTCGATCAGTTCAGGTGACGGCGACGACACCGGTGACGAGTGATCTTCTTGGCTTGACGTATCACCGACAAGGGCTGGAGGCTTGTCCCCGCCTGGTGTGACCGGTGACACCTCGATTGGTGATTCTGACAACCGGTCCTGTCGCTGAGCCGCCTCCGAGGCTCGTTCTGGCGTGATGGTCAAGTTGGACTGAGTAGACAGCGTGCTCATGTAGCTATCTGGGAACGCACCGGGCAGCGTGGGTCGGAAAGGCTTCTGCTGCTGTGGGCTATCCTGCAGCGACTCTTCCTGCTGCGGCTCTTCCTGCTGCGGCTTCTCCTGCTGTACCCTCTCCTGTTGGGACGACTCCGGCTGTGCCTTCTGAGTCTTCTTGCCCGAGGCTGACATTTGCCTGAGTGTCTCGTTGTAATCGTCTTCGCCCGAGTCAGAGTCCTCTATCTGCATACGTGTCTTCGCGCTCGTAGCCTGAGGTGAACTGTCATCAACACTCTCCGACCGAGTAGCCACTGGTCTAGACGCGGCCGACTTGGAGCCACCCGCAGGGTTCGACCGCACAGAATCGGCGCCTCGCTGGTCCTGCGCATTTTCCTGCGCGTCCTGAGTCTCTGGCTCGACGAGCCGCATAGAAGCGGGTGGAACGCTGGCAACGTTCTTCAACTTCCCTTCGTTCAGGAATGTTGACAGATCCACGCCATTCGCATCCCGTGTAACAGTACCGGCCTTGTTCGCCAGTGAAGGTTCCACTCGCGCCTGCTGCTTATGCAGTTTGCTCGGGTTCCGCTGTGGGGAGGCTCCTGCCTTGTCCTGGTCGTCGTTAAAGTCCTCGGATTCTCTCTCGGGTACCTCCGCAACAGCATCCATGGATCGCTTTCCGAAAGCGTCATCCTCATCACCACCCTTCTGCTTCTTATCTTTGCGCGAGAATAAGCTCCGGAAACCGCCCTTCTTCTCCTTTTCCTTCTTGTCTTTGCTCTTCTTCTCTTCCCTGATCTCCTTGTCGAGCTTGTCAAAGCTCGGACGCTTATTTACGCCCTTGTCTGAGTCGGTAGATGCTCTGACAGTTCCATCGTCCCGCAACAAGTTAGGCGTGAGTGTGATCTTCTTAGTCTCCACCGTGTCGTCCTTGAAGAAGGAATCCCTGACCGTGCCATCAGCCTTCCTCTTTGGACCCTCGACACCGTTCGTCTCGAAGATCTCCTCGCTCGTTCGATTGCCCTTAGCTGAAGTAGGTGATTCATTCGAGTCTGTGTTGGCAGGATCCACGATCTGCACAGACTTTTGCGCCCGCGGCCTAAGCGGTGCTACTTGCGCCGCGTCTCCACCGGCGGCGACATCGTCGGCTGTAGTCTGTTTCGTAGCGGCTGTTTGTTGTTGGGACTGCTGCTGTGCCTGTTGCTGTTGTTGTTGTTGCTGCTGCTGCTGCTGCTGGGCATAGAATTCGGCCTCGGCTTCCTCTTCCTCCTCTGTGTCATAATCGAAGTCGGAATAGTCTACATATGTTGGGGCAGCGAAAGAGACGTTCTTTTTCCTCCGACGCATCGCCGTCTTGATTGGATTTTTGGCCTTGTCGGATTGATCCCCCAACATGGTGGCCGACAACTACCCACGTTAGTTTGGATTTGGGGCCAGCTGAGGCCTTCCAACTTACATCAATGTTCCGGTGCTTATTCAAACGTGCTAGTCTCTCAGTCGGTGTCTCTATATGCTCAGCCGGTAGATATCCTTGATTGAATGGCGCGTCAGTATTTCAGGCCAGCCAGAAAAGAACGTCTCCAAGTTTTCATACCGATACTGCTGTCCTTGACCACGCGGACCAGCCACCAATAACTGTTGCTGTCATCCAGCAGAACCATGGCATCGCCCTTGGTTGCATTGGCCTGGCCCTCGACGGTCGCTATGAATGTGTGCAGGGCGTAGACGAGCTCGAAATCGATGTCCTCTGTATCGTGTAAGCACTCACCACCCCAGCCAGAATCGATGAAGCGGAGATCATTGGACTCAAGGAAATAGTCGTCATCATCATCTTCATCGGTGGAACTGTCGTATGGGACAATCATATCGTTGGTGCTGCAGAACTCGTCTTCCATTCCAATGGCCTCGTCAACGCTTGCCTGCTCGGCCTTCAAGTCGTCTTGTAACGCCCGTAGCCCGTCGAGCAGATCGTCCAGGGTGATTCGAGGGCCATCGCCTATGCCCAATAGGCTGCTTCCCATTCCGAGCGGGTCAATTGGCGGGCTTCTGTGCCTCAGGTCCTCTCGCCCATTGCCAGCTGGCGTCCTATCCTCATGGACAGCGTGCACGTCCAGTTGCCCAGTGGATGGACCCTGAAGATGATGATGACGGCGGCGGAGAGGCGCAGCAGGTGACTTGTCTGCCTCCGGGTGCGAGAGCTGCATGGGTAAGTAGTCAGGAGGGTCGAGGTACGGGGAAGAAGACCTCGCCTCGCTGGAGCATGCCGAAGCCGGGGAACTACACGGCAACGCGCAATGTTGCAAAGACTGGAAAGGTGGAAGGTGACAGGCTGGGGACCCACCATCATCGATAGAAGGCGAACTCGAGATCTTGTCCATCATGTCGTCATCGTCCAGGTCGCCATCGTCGCCGTCCAGGTCGGCATCCTCCGTCTCCAAGCCACCGTTTTGTGCGACAGCGAGGTCATCTTGCCGGCGTGCGGCCATGTCGGCGACGTTGTGAGGCTGCCGCGCGAGGGAACTGGTGACTCCGGAGGCCAGGTCTTCTGCGTATTGTTGTATGTCGCCAGCTTCTCCGCCGTCGGCCCAAGAGACTCGGGGGCTCCGAAGTTCCTCCTCGGCTTGTCCTGCTGCGACCTCTCGCAGGGTCTCTGCCTGGTGAGGCGCGGTGCCAGATCCAGCTGCGGCAGAGTGGGAGGTGTTGAGGGGACTGGGTCGGGCGGTATGGTTCTTTGCGGAAGGTGCCTTCGGATCTTGGAGATCAATCGAGTCTGGAAGGAGGATGAAGCCAGAGGGTCAGCACTGTTTTGGTCGGGAGGTGGGCAGGGGGGGCAGGCGGCCTGTTGTGACAGGGAGCGGGCTCCTTGAGACGGGCAAACTCCCCCAGATGGCCCAAGCAGCGCCAGGGTGGCAGCGGCGATGGGGAGGGAGCGGGAGGCTTGGAGGCTGAGAGAGTCATGCTCGGGCAGAGCACATGCCACATACCAGCACGAATAATTTCGGGTCTTGTCATTTTGGACGGGTGGGATCTGCCGTGGAAGCGACAGCGGCAGCATTAACAGCGTGGGCGGTACGGAGAAGACTGCAATGCGTGGGATGATCGTATTGTTGCGACTGCCAGGGGTGGGCTGGATCAACCAGGAGATTGTAACAGACTGATTAACGGATGGATGGATTGAGAGAGGGATCGATTAATGGGATTCGACTGATGCGCAGGCCGAGATAACTGGGCAGAGAAGAGACAAAACCAGACAGCCAGACGTACCAGAATCCGGCCTAGTTTGTCTGATGATGGGTTACGGTCGAAGTCGCAGTAGTCGTGCTGGTGGTGGTGGTGGTGGTGGTGGTGGTGGTGCTTGCAGCACGAGTAGGATAGATCTACCTGCTTCTGCTGCTGAATACTCGCTGGTAGCCTGGCTTGCCTCGTGCTGGCTGGACAAGGGGTTTCCCGGAACAAGGCTCAGGGGTTTTGTTGGGTGGGCTGCTGAGCACTGAGACTGGGCTGCAAAGACAGACCTGCGTGACAGAGACAGGACGGTGGTCGATTGGCGGGCTTGGTGTTTGGGGCGGGAGAAGATCCAACGACGTTCTCGGCACCAGGCTAGATGTGGCCGTCGCAGCGCCGGCCGTCGCACTTTCGCGGACGGGACAGGACAGAAACGAGCGAGCGAGCAAGCGCAATGTGGGCTCTCTCAGCCATGTGTTTGTTATTGTTGGTCGACCGTCCGTCACGCCCCACGAGGGTCGGGTCTGGTGTGGTCTGTCTGATCTGTCTATCTGTCTCTCTGTCGGGCCTCACAGGAAGCAAGCAGGCAGGCTTGGGACCCGGTTGCGCAGCTATGGTGACGGCGGGCCAACTGTGGCGATGTGGATTGTGGATTGTGGATTGTGGATGGAGATGCCCGTGGCCGCGGGTCAGGGCCAATTCGACCTGCAGCAAAGGCGGCCCACTCCCACTGCCCATCGCGTGTGCCTGAGCGAGTGCAGCAGACACGCAGGTAGTGTACGGGGCCCCCTAAGGACGGGACGTGCAAAAAAGGAGCAGAGGAGGTATCTATACCGACCTAGCCAGGTACCGACCTCGACAAGATGTGGTGGCAGTCGTGGAAAGAGGGGCAGAAGGGGCCGCCCAGGGGCACGTGCGTCAGTCACTACTGTAGTCTATGTGTGCGCAAGCGTTCCTAAGTACCTAGGTATATTCTACATGGCTACTGTTGGAAGATGCAGTGGTTGCAACAGATACAGCAGATAATAACCGTGCATCATCTATCTTACTACATGCCGACAGGAAAGGGGAAGAAAAGAAAGGAGGGGGGAGGGGACAGAAAGTCAGCGTCGGGCGTATTACGGGCTGGGCTGTACGGCCGAGACACAGGGCTCTTTGTACGATATACTCCATGTCCTCCAGGTAGTGGGTGCCATCTCTGCTTGTTACTTGTTATTAAATCTGGTCTCAGAATGCGATGGCGAACTCTGAATCTGGCCCCTTTGGGCCCCCCGTATCTCCGAGCCTTGTATTACGAGGACGAGGGTACCATTCTTTTCGAGTGTCGCCCAGGGTGGCAAATGGTATTTACTGCCTCTTGTCCTTTTGGGGCGCGAGAAATTGACGTTCCAGCCGGCATGCTCTTGTCCCCTTCCTCGGCTCTCTTTTCATTGGGTGGTCTTGCCAGCCTTGAAACCATCAAATGTTGTTTCTCGGTACGCATGTGGCAGCCGGTGGGGCATCACATCAAGCCCTTACCCACCCAATCTTTGCACCACCCCTGCTTGTCTCCCAATTGCGTCCTCAAACAACCAGGCCAGGGTAATAATAAAACCCCAGACAAAATCAACTCGTCCAACTTCCTCGTTGTATTTTTAGTTTTCATTTTTCAACCACACTCTGGTCCCGGTCGCGTGCTTCCCTGGTCCCACGCGCAAATTACCGTCGCACTCGCATTAATGCCGGCTGCTTTATATGGACAAGCAACCACCAATATACTACACACCCCTTTTGCCATCAAAATAGCACCGCTGCTACTGTATGTGCAGCACAGCGCGCGCTGACACGGACCTCGCTGCCCAGGCCACGATCCTCTCTGCACAGCAATGACAAATTCCTGGCGCCCGCTGGCAAGCAGCCACGGCGCCCCACGGCCCACGAAGTGTGCCTTGCTTCGAATCGCCGTTGCTCGCGTGCTCACTGACGCTCGCCACAGGCACAAGCCTCTTCGAGGCCCCGGCGGTCCGGGACCTACTATCAGCACAGAGCACGTGAATCTTGTTCACGGTCGGCGCCAGCGCCACCCGCCACAGGGCGACGGACCACTGGCCCATGTCGCCGTGCAATGTGGCTGTCCCGTTCCAAACTCGGCAGACGGGGCTCATCTGCCGGTAACTGGGTTCTGGAAACTAAACCCCTTGGGCGGGTCCTCGCCCTCCCACATCCAGGGAGCTTGTCGCCCAAAATGCGCACCAGCGCTAGGGATTTCTCAACCCTTGTCCAGATCACCTACGCCGAGCCTGGCGAGCGTACAATGTAGACTAGGTGTTCGATTCCGGTGCCGTGGGAACCCGCGATAGGTCTGTTCGTTCACGCGCCAGGTCTGCGACGGCTCCTGGCCCCCGTCACTACGCTGGTTGACACTTATACGCGCTGCTTTATACACGACGCACGTCGTGGCTATTGTTGACACCATCGAAGAGGTCGCAAAGGCTCTTAGTCTCACTTGCGTGTTGATCGATCTTGCATCTAGGGGTTTACTGGGTGCAATGAGGAGTCGTAGATGAACAGGCTATGGCTTCAAGCCGCTTGACCCCATCACCAGCCTTAGATGAGAACACCCACTACTGACACGTAAGTCTCGGACATCAGATGTGACTTGACCACTTTGTCCTGTTCTAGGGAGCTCCTGTGAACAGATCCAGAAGCATTCAAACAAACTGACAGCATCGCAACATACCAGATCCTCTCTTAGAACGCCAGTAAACTGCACGGAACTCAGGAGTCTGTATACCAAGAGAATACTCAGCAATGCTACCATATGCTATCCAATGATTCATGTAAACAATACACATACCTCTATTTATCTCTCAAGTAAGCCGGGGACGGCCTAACAATTCCCAGCCAGTACCAGGCCGATGTCAGACCCTATCATGCACCTGCAACCTCTATTGTTGCCCTTCTCGATCACTAGTTAATCGTGTTCCTGTAAAGCATGCTCAAGTGACATGATAGTATGATCCTCATGACCCTCAGCCGAGTGCATGCCTTAATACTCATCCCTTCTGGCATGTGGCCATATTCGCTGGCAGACGGGGATCTTGTCACCAAGAACTTAGAAACGCCCAAGGCGAGTTCCGGCACCGACAGAGGGCTTCCACAGCTCTTTGCAAAAGAGACGGCCGAGATCGAGACGATTCTTCTGAGCTTGCTGGTGTTGCACACACACACACACGCACACATACAACTCCCCGAGGCGCGGCAGCGGTCTGCTAAGGTATCCCGGTATCTTCCCAGTGAGAAAGCGGGGGCCCAAAGTCGTGGAAATGAGCGGGTCTGCAAGGCGACTGGCTTCACAGGACCAGACATTGCTGAGCGTATTCAACCCTCGCAAAAAAAAAAAAATGGTAGACAAGTAGGCTTCGAGGGCGCTTGCCAGCCCTCAGCAGTATACATCAATCCCTCCGTGACGCT
Source organism: Stenocarpella maydis (assembly GCA_002270565.1). Classification (NCBI taxonomy): domain Eukaryota; kingdom Fungi; phylum Ascomycota; class Sordariomycetes; order Diaporthales; family Diaporthaceae; genus Stenocarpella; species Stenocarpella maydis. The sequence goes on from NQMI01000018.1 coordinate 497,301, forward strand.
CCAATCTCTATATCCTGGCAAAGATCATTCCTACCAGCTTAGTCGTTGAACGGAGAGGCGCCTGTGCCTGGGTATAAAGTGATGGCTATAGAGCAGAATCGTAGGCTGGGCAATGCTGCTGTGGGACAGCGCCGTACCACAGGAATTATGGCCTCATGAAGTTTCCATCCCACAGGAAAGGGGGAGGGAGCGAGGTTGCTCACCGGGTTGTGGCTGGGCCATCGTGATGTTGTACCTGGTTGGTGAGGATGACAGGGCGGCCGAGTTACCTGGGTACTCATGTATGACGAGGCGAAACAGTCTTTCCGCGGGCCAATATCCCCAGCAACGCCACTACTGACTATATCTCTGCCGTTTCCTCTCGTGAGAGCTATCCTACAATTTAGCGGGTGGTTCTTTGGCCGTGATACCTCCCACAACGGGACTGACTGGCCTTGGAGAATCCCGTGCTGTTCAAAGATTCAATATTCTCGTGGATTCCATGTTCAGGAAAGTGATATTCCACTCGTGTCCCAACTCGCCATTATAGGACAAGAGTCTAGCGAAGATACAGGCCTGCCCAAGATCAGTTTTGGCTACTTGACCCTCAGTATCATCACACTGTCCCTGTCGGGGGCTTCGGTACTCGGTAGGAACTCCCGAGTTCTCTCACCCAGGGGCCAGAGGAGGAACAAGTCAACCGGGAAACTAGTTGTTTTCAGTAAGACTTCATTTGATATCCCGCGGGTACCCTCTCTTTCTATTCTAGAGATCAGAGGGAATAATCTTCCTCCTGAATAGCTACATACATACAAAAGACCCTAGGCAGCCATAGGCAGGTTCTCAAAGAATGTAAAAGGGCTCATAGAAACAACTAAACCCCATACTATTGTCCAGCCAGGCTGCAACAACCCCACAAGCCTGTACGTTGTGCCGTCAGTACGTTAAGTATCCAAATAATTCTAAGGGGTCATGAGATGATATGCGAGCTCCAGGTTGCGCGCCGTGTTGTCCTGGAACTCGGCCACGATCCGTCTGAAGTGAACGAATAACATGAGTACTGAAGGCAGGCGTCACGGATAACGGTTCAATAAAACATCAAATGTGGGCATGCATAGCACAACAAGAACGTATGGTAAATCTCTCTTGACAAGTCACATGGGGTGTCGGATATAGATGAAAGTCGGACCGCAGTCGAGAGTCATCTCCACGGATGTTCAAGAATAGGCATACGAATGGTATACAGAGGAGATACGTCAAGGACCTGGCGAAAGACAAATTGAGATGATCTCGCAATCAGTCATAGTCGGCGGCGAGGCCTGAAGAGCATATGTACTTGGCAAGCTGAACATGGCTGATAGTATGGTCAGAACCTCCAGCAGCTCCCGTTCCACAGTCTCCCCAGAACATGCTTCAGAGCGGTCACCTTGTACTGACGTGGTAAAGAGGAACAGCCACTTAGTTGTCGACCCGTTGGACACTTGCCTGGCTGCCCACCGGGGATGGCCTCAAATCGTCAACGTGACACCGTGGGTGCGATAGAGTCTGCCCTTTCCCGGAAGGTGCCGTTCTCGACCACACCATTGTGGAGTAGAGAGTTCACCCCCGATGGAGCACCATGCACTGCACAAAGAATCGCACACACACGATTGAACCAGAATCTTCCACCTCACGCTTGCCAGCAGAGTACCGACGATAATGACTCGGGGGCCTGCATGTCAGGCCTGACGAGGACTACAGACATTGTCCAATGACCCACGAAGCCTGCCTGGGTAACCTCTTCTGAGCCAACAAGGCCACGAACTATCGTGTGGGCAAGCCGCCGCCTGTCTCCGCGCTCGTCTTTGCCTGGAACTTCCCGACACAGCCATCCATCCCAAGGCCGCAAAGCCTACGAGCCTCAGCTTGCGACTACATAGTGCAGCCATGCGGATCAAGACGCCAGCGTCAACCTTACCCCCTCTCGAGCGCTAACAAATCTATTGTTAGGTGCCGTTATTCAGTTGTGCGAGGTAGATGATGAGAATCATCAAGGCCTTTAAGCAAGCTGTGTGGCAGCTTGAGAGCACAAAAGCCCATGATATAACCCACCCGGTGATGGTTGACTCGCCGTGCGGCCCCGGGTTCATCCCCCAGATAGACTTTCCTGAGCGGCGCATTAGGGTAAATCTCGATTCCCTTGCGGAATAAGCAAAGGGGACGTTTGCTTGATACGTAATGAGTGTCCCGTGTAAGCTTTTCGAGACCCGCAGCAGGTATGCCCCTGTGCCCGCCATTGGGCGTCGCCTAGCACGGGGGAAGCCAACGGGGACCGCAGGTTGTTGCAAATAGAGTTGTCGGGGCGGCTTCAGACCGCTCTACGTCTCATCGAACATGCATATTGGCCGTCATGCGAGTGCCCAATACGTTGTGGTTTTGATGCTTGGGCAATGTAAATCAGCAGATAACCTGTGCTGTCCTAAGACTCGGGAGCAGCGTGGATGCTTTTCACCGAGGCAGGTCTGTTCCCGGGCCCCTGTACGGCGAAAGAAAACGTGACCGTAACCAACCCCCGTGGTCTCCTGCACGATTCTGACGGTTGTGCGACGCCGGCAGCAGCGGCCGTAATGAGGAAACCGGAGGTTCGGTATCGCGCAGGCTTCGAGGAGTCTCGATATTCCTGATTGGCAGCCGGCTGCGACCAAAGCCGCATCCGATGCAAGCCCATTGCAGCCCGAGTCGCGATGGGCAAGATTCTGGTGCACGGGATGGTCCCTCGATTCTGCAGGCTGGGCATACGTGCGCCATGACCAGCAGTTAGATCTGCCAAACGCATGTGGTCGTAGCGGGGTACTAGATCTCCTCGTTGGCTAGGTGCCATTTTGCGCCTTCGTATGATTCTTATCTTCCGGGTCTGGATTGTTTTTTCGACCAGGAGTGCCGCAAGCGGCAAGCTCACTTGAGTGCGACCCACGAACTCATAGCATCAACCAACCCGAATCAAGCCGGCCCTTCGGCCCTTCGGCATTCTGTCGACGTGACACTCATCGCTTCATGTGACGAGCCTGCAGCTGGGTGTCTCACTTAGGCCCCGACAAAGTCTATTGTCGACACGCCATCTTGTCCAAAGCTCAGCTGAGACGATCTCCAATTCGTACGTCTTCCCTAAAGGCACGAACAGCCTGCTATTCGCAATCCAGGCGCGAGGTGGACTGGTTCCAGGGAAGGAGAGAGCCTTTCTTTCTTTTTTCCTGGGCGAGGAAAGCTTGACGAGGACACAAGAAACGTCGCCAAGGACGTCCCCCCAGAGCAGCAGACGGACCGCAGAGTCCTAAGCTTTGCCAAGACGCAGGGCTACCCACGAGGGACCAAACGATGGGGACGAGTGTGTCTCCCAAGCCCACACCCGCGCTGATGGGTGGGTGACGTGCCCACTCGGACGGGCTGCGCTGCAGGGACCGACCGAGCGACTAAGAGAAGTGCTTGGTGTCTGTTGGTCTACAACAAGTGCATTCTCTAGCAGTTGGCCTGTGGTGGGTGACAGCGTTTGCAATCGCCAATACCGCGCATCGGGATGTTGGAAGCAATCGGGTCTGCCATGTACCGACATCGCAGTGCACGCACACCGAGGCAAAGTTAAAAGAGGCCACTAGATCACAGACAACCCAAAAAAAGGGAGGTTGTAATGCCCGGTGCGAGAAGCAGGCAATTAGAGTTTGCAGGTGCAAAGTGGTGTTGTTGCACCACACCCACACTACTCCGTACGGCAGGCAAAGTGCCAACTCCAGGTTTCCCCAGGCAGGAAGAGCACAAGTGCGCACTGTGCAATACAGATGAAGTACCCCACCAAATCGCGGACTGGCTGGCCAGCAGGTTCTGAACATGGAGGACACGGAGGTGTGTGAGGCGCAGCAAAGCAGTCAGCATGCTGACTGGCTGGCTGGCTCGCTCCTGGACCTCATTCAGATCCATCCAGATTGCCACCACCCACACACTCGCCCGCTCAAGGACAGATGGATCCCCGCACCAACGTTTGTTGCAGCTCGTCCCAAACGCAAGTCTTCCCAGGTCAGCAAACGACGTAAAGATAGAGGGAGGAGAACAGGAGGGGACAGAAGAGGGGGGGTGGGGGTAAACAGAAAGAAAACAGGAAAAGAAAAGAGAAAAGCTAGTGAAGCGCATTGCCATGGCACGATGCCATCCGGCTTCAGGCGTTGGTTTCATCACTGCGTTGGGTCGTATCAAACCAAGGGACGACGCAAAATAGCGCTGTAGGCTAGTTGGAAATAGAAGGCCGGAGGTTCTGGACTGTGGCATTTTTAGGGGGTTTCCAGAGGCTTCCCGCGCACTCACAATCCGCGTCGTAGCGTCTTGTGTCGTGCTGGCCCGATGGCGGGCGGCTGTCGGGGGGTGCCCGTCTCCGAGATGAATCAATCTGGTAGCCCGTACCGCGGGCGGCCCCCTGAAGGAGAGACGCCCCCAAGGGCTAGTCTCCCGAGTCAGCACCAGCTCCGTAACCATGGCTGTGCTTGAGGTTCAAACGACAGGCGCGAGGACGAGGACGAGGATGATGGTATGGTGGTGATGATGATGACAATGATAATGATGATGAATGAGCAGGACCTTCCTTTCTCGTCGTCTATCGAGTGCGGTGCAATATCCGACCTTCCGAGAAGGAATGCAGCGTCCGTGTGAGCCGGGGTGGGACTAACTGTGCGCCACTGCAGTCCAGGGGCGGAGGTCGTGAGCGCCGTTGTGTTGTTGGAGTATAGTGCATGTACACTAGTATACCTCAATTCTGCTCGCTTATCGAGGTCCCTTGGTCGCCCCCACCTTGGCTCGTCTTTTCCGTGGCCCAGGAGGGTGGTAATCCACAACGGACGCCGTCATGTTGGCGTGAGTAGTCGTGCTCGTCCCTCGGGAGGGCCAACTGGTGAAGCAGCCCAACTGCCCCATCTAACCTCGACGAGAGAAGAGTTCTCGGTCCCCGTGTGCGCGTCCCCACCGAGACGGTCAGCTGGCTGGCGTCAAGGTGACAGAGGACCCCAGTCGCTATCCGACAACATGCAGGATGACAGGAAGACGATGGGGCCCCCGAGGGCTGGCCTGATTCGCTGCCGGGTGCTTCCTTAGCCTGGCACACGCGGTTTCTAGCCTGTTAGGCTCAGGATAAGCATATGTCAGCATCCAGGACGGCGGAGGGTGGGTGATGGTTTCGGCCGACCTTCCAGAAGAGAGCAAGACGGGCGCGCTCGCATTGGGCGAGGGAGGGGGTGGTGTGTGGTGTGGATGCGCCATGACGGCTGAACAGTGAACGCGCACACATTGCGCAGCACTTTCACTCGTACTACATATCCGTACATACAGTGCAGTATGCACACGCATACACGCACGCATCATAATTCATAACACATGGTCCAACACAACATCAGCACAAACAATACTTTCCCAGTAGCACAGGACAGACCCGTACACCTCTCATCACTGTGGCCTGTCTGCCTGTCTGTGTGTGTCTGTGATTCTTGTTGTGGCCCTCCTGTTTTTGTCGTCTCGTGGTCGGATACGCCCAAATCTTGATTCCGTCCACTCTTGACGAGCACACCGTTTACCCTTCGACTCTACCGTGTGCGTCTCCAGCCCTGGTCCTGGCCCCGATCCTGGCCCTGATCCTTGTCTGATCTGGACTGGTTTGCTTGCAGTCCTGCAGTCCTGCAGCCCCTCGACTGCATATCCCTCACTCCCTCGTCGTCCCGTCGCCCCCCCCCCGTCTTGCTGTCCCCAATGCATCAAAGTTCAAACACTTTCGAGACAGATCCGGCCAAACCCTTCAAATAATCTCCTCTCGAGTCAAGCATTCTCCCGCCCTACCGCCACACAAGTGTCACCTCCCCCGGGATCCGTTGACCAACTGGTCCTCCTTTTGCTCCAATCCTGTCGCCTGCTCAGGTCCAGCTAACGAGTGCCCAAACATCGTTCCGCCCTGTTCCTCCCGACTCGGCTTCTCTCGCCCACGGACCCCCCCCCCGGCGCTGACCAGCCCAGCCCAGCCGCCGCTGCTACTGTTGTGCTATCTCGAGTCCCCCGGGACTCCTTCGCCTTCCTGCTGTCTTACATCTTTACCTCAGTCCCAAGCTCTCGGCGCCCAGACTTCGCCGTTTCTCCCCCACGTTTGACCACTCTCGAAATATCCAAAAACACGACTTGGTTCTGCCAACCGCTTGACCCAATTGTGTGGATCAATAAGAGAGGGCATCTTCGTACCGTGCTACAATCGCAGAGGTCCAACGACGTGACGATACAGAGGACGCGCTGGCTGTGCTGTCAGGAGACAATCGACGACTCCCGATCCCGACGACGCTGACGACGACGACTAATTTAACCGACGAAGGCCCTCGACAACCGGGCGGCAGCGTCGACTCAGAATTGGAAACCGTATACCGACGACCCTGGTGGCGCGTGGAATCCGTCCTGTCTTGTTCGAATGGCGTGTGGCCGGTAGGAATCAATTGAGGAGGTGTTCACACCCACAGCGACACTGCCAGCGGCTGGCCGCGACTCGATTAGGTCTCGTAGCCAGCCATCATGGACGTACGGCAACTCATCGCACCCAGCTCGCCTTCCAAGGCGGGCTCCGTGAACTCGAGATGCACGTCATTCAACCTGCCCGAAGGCGGCGTCATCATCATCCCGGGCCAGGACCCCATCAAACTCACCGCCGACGCCGCCTTCCGCCCCATGTGTGACCAGACCACATCACCTATCATCATCGCCAACCCTGGCGTCACGATGGAAGAGACCGCCGGGTCTTCTGACATCACTAATATCGCTTATTCAGACTTCCGGGATCCATTTTATGCGTCCACCTTTCCGCAATGTTATGCTCTCGCCGCAACGACCGTCATCGCATATACGTTGGTAATCATGCTGTTCATCACGCCAAGATCGTTCGTCGACGGCGGCGTGGTCGTCCTGGGAAGGAGGAGCTTCACGGATGTTGGCACCGGCGGCACCAACATCGGAGGCCGTCCTTGGCTGCAGAAGGTGGCCGCCTTGTTTGTTGCCATTTCCCTCACCATCGCCACCGTCGATACGTTCCGCGTCGCCGAACAGCAGTACTCGCAAGGAATCCAGAATGCCGAAGTCCTGCAGCAGGAGGTCTTGGGCGGCACGGAGCTCAAGGTCATCCGGATAATATCGGAGGCCTTCCTGTGGCTTGCCCAGGCTCAGACACTAATCAGGCTCTTCCCTCGCCGGCGAGAAAAGATCATCATTAAGTGGACCGCTTTCGCTCTGATCGCCCTGGGCGTCATCTTCGACTCGCTCAATAGCTTCCTGTACACCAACCAGGGATCCCTCCGTCCCCGGTCCTTCACAGACGTCATTCCCGCCCTCAGCTATCTGTTCCAACTGTCGCTTGGAGTTCTGTATGCTGCTTGGGTGATTTATTATTCCTTCATGAAGAAGCACTATGCGTACTACCACCCACAGATGCGCAACATGTGCCTGGTGGCCCTGCTCTCGGTGCTGGCGGTTCTTGTTCCTGTCGTCTTCTTCATCCTCGACATTCGGAAACCCGACTTCACCGGCTGGGGCGACTATGTGCGCTGGGTTGGAGCTGCCGCAGCAAGCGTGATTGTGTGGGAATGGGTGGAGCGGATAGAGGCCCTGGAAAGAGAGGAGAAGAAGGATGGAATTTTGGGACGAGAGGTATTCGATGGAGATGAGATGGTGGAAATGTCGTCTTCGGAATTTGGGTGGCCGCGCAAGAGGAGGAACACTACAAAACAGGACGACGATGAAGATGCCCCCGACGGAGGCGAGAGTGGGCAGCCGAAGCCACGGAGTAATCAGCCCACTGCCACATCGAGCGGTAATCCGTGGCCGATTGTCACGTCACTTGCGAGCCGATACCGACAGAAGTCGAAGTCAAAGCCCGCCGAGGACTCGAGCGAGAATGAAAACAGCACACATGCTGCGAACATCCGTTTCCTGCAGCCACCGCTGTGGCCATCCCGACCACCACCTGCTGTCACTCCCATTTCCCGGACCGATACAACAAGCGCGGACAGCACCGTATACGCTGTCCGCTACCACCCTATGTCCGAGACGTCTGGGACGATTACCGAACCATTCCCCGAAACCTACTCAACAACTCTGCCGCCGGTCGTACCCGAGGTCCACGAGCCCAGTCTTAGGAGAGAGGACCTAGAGAGTCAGCCTGAAGATCGCGGAGCGGATGTTTACAGGATATCAGCCGCTACACCCGAGCCTTCGGTGACGCCCAGCCAATCTGCCAGCCAGGTCGCCGGCCGCACCAACCAGGCTTCGAAGCCTCCCACCAGCCAGGCTGCCAGCAGCTCGAACAATTACCGCGTGCGGGCTCTCAGCCAAGCCAGCCAGCTGTTCCGGAAACCGTCCAAGTCGAACATGTCGAATGAAGGATCCCACAAAGTCAGCCACCCAAGCCCGCGGGAGAGTAGCAATGGGAGTCGCTGGGACTTCAGGTCACGTTTTGAAGACTTCGCCGCCTCTCAGGCCGACAGGTTAAGGGAACGCATTCGGCCCAACATGGACACTGAGAGCCTGCCAGTAACAGTCATACCGGCACCACCACGGCGAGGCACTGGGCTTCAGCAGTTGAGGGAGGAGCAGTCGCAGCAAGGCCAATCACGATTGGCACCGCCTGCACTGCGGATCCAGACGTCGAGCAGCAACGTCACCCAGAGGACGTCGCAGCCGGACTCGGGACCAGTATCGCCGCGACTTTGGAGGAGCAACAGCGGCGCGTCAGCTGCTGTGGTTTCGCCTTTGACGGCGGATGAGGCAAGTGGTCCATTGCCGAGCGAGCCATTGTCTCCAGTGGCCGTGGGTAAGAGGCCTGCTGCTGGTCCATGAGCGAGGTCGTCCAAAATGGGTTTTACTTGGGGGTTTGAAGATCGGTTCTGAGATTCTTAGCGCGCATGGTGTTGGGGGGAACGTGCATTTCCGCAAGCGACCAATGGGGCATAGGGCATCTTTTTGGTTTTAATTTTCTGGATTCCACCAGAGTCAAAATGGTCGGGCGGCATATTGGATATACCCTCTGAAGATGATGTTGTTTTTTTTTTTGACGTCGCTGGGGGCACACGGACGGCGCAATTGGAATGGGAAATGGTCAATATCTAGTGGGGTCGGGGAAAAGGTCGGTTTGTACTACAAGATGCCTGAGGGTCCATCGGCCTAGCGATGATCTAGCTGTGTACATAGATGAATGATTACGAAGTGATACGCCCGTGCGATCTTGGCATGGCATAACAACATATGGATGAGCTGGCCACCCGTGATGTTGTCCCAGTTGAATCAGACACTACCCCTTCCGCAGCCTATTCGTCTTGTTCCTCACAACTGCCCTACCAGTATGTTGTGGTCCTCACGCATCTCGACGCCGTGGTACAACAACAGCTCCTACCCCTGGAGCGAGCCCATCACATGCATGCCTGTGCATTCATTTCCATTGTTGGTCCAAGTCATTGCGATTGCCTCCGAAAGCTTCATTCTAGGCTTGGCTCTCCATTGTAGTCTCCTAATTCCGGGCCCATTCGCCCACACCCTCTAGGACTTAAACCTTCTTCCTCGAACCCCTCTAAACCTTCCCCCTTACATAGAAGGTAGCGCCGACTTAACCTTAATTGATGTATTGAGGACAGCTTCCTTGTCTCTGTATGCCCTCTGGTGACAGTTAAATATATATAAAAGACTATACGTAGCCATAAATAGCTATAGGCAGCTACCTATGGATATGCCTTAAAGAATATAAAAGGGCTCCTAGAAACAACTATTATGTAATGTTATCTATTAAAACCTATTTGAAACCAGCATGAATAGAAAAAGAAAAAAAGCTATACCCTCTGTTCAAGCCCAGTATGCCTGCAGCATGCATCTCTGCCCTGTCGCCCCAGCACACGCGCAAGCAAGCAAGCGGGACGAGCAGGCACGAAACAAAACTCCTAGGCACGAAACAAAACTCTTAGGCACGATCTTTTCCCTCCACGCATGGTGGCACCTGTCGTTACTGAACTAACTCGACGGCTCCCTAGCCACCAACGTAGGCCCACCGCATCGAGGTACGAGACGGCTTTCCCAGGCGGGGGATACGTCTGACGGGCGATTCACACACCCACACACCGGCCTTGGTGGTCTGTAAGCAGGTCTGGGCTTTTCTTCATCTATTTTATGTACATGACTGCTAATTATATCGTGTGTGTCTATTGATAACCGCCTCACATCTCGATCCTTGGCATGCTGGTGGTGGTTTGGGATAAAGTTGGGTCTTGTTTCGTCAGGTGCTCTCGAAATTTGCTTGGGACGTTGTGCCATTCCCTGCTTGGGAGCTTTTATCTTTCCTTCTCTGGCTGGGTTTCACGCCTTGTCTTTATTATTGGGCGCGGTCTTGGAATACATGTATGTGGCTACTGGTTTCCTCTATATAAATATATGTATATATATATCCAATGTGTGTATGTGTGTTCTTGTCCTGCCGAGCTTGCAGTATGTATGTCTGTATGCAAAGGCGAATGGAGCCGCATCTTCATGGGAATCTCTCACATAATTGAGAAGCACCAAATAGTACGTGCGTGTATATAATGTGGAAGCCATATATCCCAGAGAGATGTTGCAAAATGGTTCGCACGGGTACAAACGTGTGACGTCGACCAACATGCTGTTCCTGGGAAGAACCTCGTGCATATTACGGGATAGGCCGTTTGATGACATGGGATGAGTCTCATGGCTGGAGAGGTCATACATTTCCAACGTACCTTATTCAGCTGCTATAGTTGCGGCCATACAACCATCAAGGCGACCCGTAGTGGCAATACGTCGCTGCTTCACTCTGCACGCATAGCATGAGGAGCGCTTACGCTCCTCAGCTGAGTTCTGTTCCATTTGAAGTATAAGTACTCCGAAGAGATCATGTCAGTGTAGGGTAAGCACCGACGGGTACGACAACCTAAGTAGTTTTCTGGGCGAGTTTGCTGGAGACATGGCAATTCACTCGTTCCACAGACGATTTCCGGCTAGTTTGGCCTTTTCTGGCTCCTGTGTCCCGCGAAATGTCTGTGTGTCTATTAGATAAGAGCGAGATTCATCCAGAAGGATATTGCCCCTTGAGAGTTTTGCACAGATTCACCTAGCACAATCACAGGTCATTGTCGTGCTCCTGGCACTACCCAACGGGCGCGCAAGATTATGGAAGGACGTTAACTGCGGCCTCGCTCTTTTGCGAATGAGTGATCCAATGACAATTGAGAATCGAGGGTCGCACCAATGCCCCCCCCTTATGAGCCACCGGCTCGTTGATTGTCCGGTTGCTGATGCTGCCACTGGGCTCAGCAGAGGGAATGACACGTACGTGCACTTCAGAATGTCATCCACGACGACGCGACGCCCGCCACGACATCTAAAGGCACTTTTGGAAGTATTCTATGATGCTGACGTATTAATTAATGCATTCTGTGTCATGCTTCAATAATGGTACTACTGCGGGTGACAACGTCACACCGTGCTCCACCGGCTTCTCGAACGTGTGCCAATTCATATTGGATGCGGAACGCGTCCAAATCTCGGCTTGTGAGGCTCGCAGTCGTTGTCAAGGGCGCATGACTGACGGCGATGTTGTAGTGCCTGGGGAATATAGAGGATAGGTAGGGAGGCCCTGCGACGACGCTGGCATCTTGGAGTAGACAGTCACCTGGAGATGCTGTCCGGAGCCAATCGATCAGGCCGCCTGAGTACGGCATGCGCAGAGGACGGTGTTGGTAATGATGGAAGGCGCTGTTTCAGATATCACTGGTCCGTCCTGTCTTCGGCAGCTTTAGAATGGGTTTCCCTGTGATGTGCCCTGCCGTCAATCTTGAAGAGAGCGTCCACGACGATGGCCGGGATCACCTCGGGAGGAGCATTATAAGCTCTGGCTAGTGAGATTCATGGGCAGCCATTAGCGCTGCTGTGCTTGAGTTGCATAACCGTACAGCCGGGGCTGCTCGAAGGCGGTTTGCGTCACCAGTGGAAAATCTGGTACTGTCCGACTGCCAGTCGATATCTACAGTAGTCGACAGGTTCAAGCTTTTTGGCGAGGCGAGCCGATGACGGCCAAGCCAAGGCGATTGATATAGTTGCACGGCCATTGCCATAGAGCACCCGAGACAGGTTCGCGAACATGTCCTGGGCGCAACAAGCACATGACGCGTCGTTGATCGGCCTGTGGCCCGCGTACTTAGACAGCAGCAGAGGTGTGTTGAGGCGCACAAGGTAACATGGCTAAAGGCTGGGCACGGCCAGCAGGGCCCGGATCATCAGGGGCAATCCATTGACGGGCCCGGGTCGTGAGATGTGTTGGTGAGCTCCAAGCCGTCCGAGTGGGTGCCCGTCGACGTCACCGTCGGCTATTTTTCCGCGGTTTCGAGTTATTGATGCTCATGGATGGGGCGGGAAGACGTGGCCGGCTTGAGCGTGGATCTGACGATGTCTTTGAGCAGCCTCACTTATGCGGCCGACTATTTCGCTGGACCCCTATCAAGATAACAATAACAACCCTGGAAAAAGAAAGAGGACAAGTCAACAGCAGCAGCAGCAGCAAAAGGCCCCACAGACGTGAGCCAAGGCAGCCCTCGGACAGGATTTGTGGATTCCAAGGTCCAGGGGGCCGATTCCTTTTGGCCGACCTCCTTATTTCACGAAGATGAACTCGCGACTATCTATGGTACTTGGTGTGCAGTCCAAGCGAAGAGTCGGCTGCGGCTGCGATATCCGATCGATCGATAGGTAGGGTGGAATGACTGACTCTGGTCCCTCTTGGGATGCCCCATGTTCGTGTGAAGGACGCCTTTGTCTGCTCGCCGCACAGTCAGCAAGCCTGAGCGTGTGAGCGTGTGACGTGAGCTTGTATTGTACGGGTGAGACGGACCAGACACATGTGGCCGCTCTCTGCTGAGGACGTCAAAAGGGGCGCATTGACTGTGTGAGGCGTCCAACGACAACACCAACAGACAGAGGTGACGAGTTGATAGCTTAATCCTCTCTGGGGCCCCATTAGAAAGTCGATCCCGATTCCCCGGCATAAAGCAGCCAGGCAGTCTACAGCCAGCAGCCTGGTTCCAGCACGCAGGGGACGAGGGCCCTGGTCACATCCCAAATTACCACCCGCAAATTTTAATCCAGCCATCCTGCCATCCCGCCGTCCCAGTCCGGGCCCTGGTGTTATCGGCCATCGCTCGACCCACGATTTCTCGATTCTCGACTCCCACCAGACCCGCCCAAACTCTTTTTCTACCGCCAGTCTGCCCACCCCGACCATATCCTCCTCTCACACACACACACACACACACACACACACACACACACACACACGCACACACACACGCACACGCACACACACGCACACGCACGCACGCACGCACGCACGCGCGCACACACAAACACGCACATAGACGCACACGCACATACAACTGCCATCTTGTTCTCGCCCAACCGTCCGCACCGACTGGCCCTGCATATACGCACGCCGTCGTCGACAACACCTCTGGCGCAACCCTTCCCACCTGCCCCAAGAAGATGGCGGGCTCCGAACCATTTCCTCTGCTCAGCACCGCCAATGACCAACACTCGTCCTCACGAGACGTCAATGGGAGTGCTTCACGCCGCCCGAGAAAGTCTAGCGGGCTTGGGGGCGAGCTTCGCGGCGACCGCGGCGACCACGGCGCTCCGTCCCTGGGCACCTCCTTCGCTCACATGAACGCTGCCAGTGGCCAGCAGGTCAGGGTAAGCAGCCGCCTCCAGAGGGGCGCGACGGGCCCGACTGCTCCCCAAGGCCCTCCTCCGCCGCAGATAGTGCCCCGCCGCCTGCTGACTGCCCGCATGCGCAGAAATCCGACTCCAGAGACGGCATCGGCGGCACCTCGAAGCGCCAGTCCAAGCGACGCAAGGCACGCAGCTTGGCACAGAGGGCGACCAACTATGCCATCAAGCACACCTGTGTCCTCCCCGCCGTCCTCGTTGCCATCTTCCTCAGCCTCTACGCCATCAACCCCTCCGAGTCCAACCCAATCCACCGCTTCATCTTCCTCAGCTATAAGCTGCCCGTTGCCGCCGACGCCGGCCCGGACGCCGTCGCCCAGTATGGAAAGGGCCCCTGGGATATCGCCCTGGTCTCCTTCTACACCATCGTCCTGTCCTTCACCCGCGAGTTCATCATGCAGGAGCTTCTGCGGCCCCTGGCTCGCTACGGGGGCATCAAGAACAAGGGCAAGCAGGCGCGCTTCATGGAACAGATGTACACCGCCGTCTACTTCGCCTTCACCGGCCCCTGGGGCATGTATGTCATGAGCCGCACCCCCGTCTGGTACTTCAACACCACCGGCATGTACGCCAACTTCCCTCACAAGACACACGAGGCCATCTTCAAGTTCTACTACCTGTTCCAGGCCGCCTACTGGGCCCAGCAGGCCATTGTCCTCATGCTCGGCATGGAGAAGCCGCGAAAGGACTTCAAGGAGCTCGTTGGCCATCACATTGTGAGCCTGGCCCTCATCGGCCTCAGCTATCGCTTCCACTTCACCTATATCGGCCTGGCCGTGTACATCACCCATGATATCAGCGACTTTTTTCTCGCGGTAAGTTGTTCCGAGTCTTGGTTCCCTTGGTCCTCCAAACCGCTGCGGCCCTCCGTCGGGGGGAAACACATGCTGACTCGGACATGTTCCGCTCTAGACCTCCAAGTCCCTCAACTATATCGACCACCCCCTGGTGGCGCCATACTTTGGGCTCTTTATGGTAACGTGGATCTACCTGCGACACTACCTGAACCTGCGCATCATATGGTCCCTGTTCACCGAGTTCCGCACCGTCGGCCCCTTTGTGCTCGACTGGGTCGAGGAGCAGTACAAGTGCTGGATCAGCCAGTACATCACCATCGGCCTGCTGTCGGCGCTCCAGGCCCTCAACCTTTTCTGGCTGTTCTTCATCGTTCGCATCGCCTACCGAGTCGTCTTTCTCGATATTATTGCCGACGACCGCAGCGAAGATGAGGAAGATGAGCCTACTGCGCTCGACGAGAAGGAGAAAGCGCCCCTACTGGCCAATGGCCCATCGAAGGGTCATGCCCTGAACGGCAAGGCTGAGGTTACCGTCAAGGCAAACGGCTCCACGAAGAAGAGATGAGGACGCTGATTTTCCACCATCATGCTCGCCGCCTACCGACTCTTCAAACACTTTACTTGAGTGGATAAACACCGCCAGCCTTTTAATATCATACCCTCGCTATTTACCCTTCTTAGCCTCTTCTTCGCACCATGTATTTGTTTTACTTTTCAACTCACGACTGGCGTTTGGTCGGTATGTGGTGTTGGCCCACAACGAGGACAATCTGGGCCCCCACGGATTTAATAAGCAGAACGATGGCCGGGCGGTCGGTCAGGAACGCTGCAACGAAGAAAAAGAAACCCTAACAATATGACGACAAGGGATATATGAGAGAACCACAAACGAAAGCATTGCGGTGGTGTAATGGCGTTCGCTTCCACCTGGCTGGCGTTCAGGGAGGGAGGCAAAGGTATTCATTCGCTTTGATGGTTTTCTTGATCTACTGTCGCTACAGAATCATCGCATAAGCCGTGGTCTCGAGGCCAAGGGGGAGCGGCCACGGTATGTATTGGAAAGAGCGAGGGCGGCTTCTTCCGATCCTAGAGATATGGGAGGCAGGGACATTGTTGGTTAATAGCTGGCCCGGCTTAATAAGTGGTTCGAGAACATGCGGCTCCCCGGGCTGGGGCTCCCACAACGTATGTTCCCACCACGGCACCCGGGTATGGTACAGCACGGCTTCGAGCGACGAGGAGGGAGGAGGTGGGGAGGACAGGGGATGGGGGTCTGGCGAGTCTGTCCCCTCCCGATAATGGGCCTGGGGCCTAGGAAGCTTCTTCATTTGACTTCTGTGGTGTATAGCGCGTGTGATGAGAAGCTTGAGACGGAGAGAGTAAGCACGCGTTTTTGTGCGTACGTACCCTGCGGATGGTACGTATGTGTGCGTCGGTTGCATGCACGTATGTGTGTATGCGTGCCGGTTTTAGCATATCGAGTTTAATCACAACTTCAACCTCCCTCAGGGAGGATTCCTACAAAAAAAAATTGTTTACCAGCGTCAAACCTTCCGTCTCTCCTTGTCATGGCTTTCCCTGTCGGAGTAGATAGACACAGCAGGCGGGTTGGTGGGGCGTTCCCTTCTACCTTATTTGGGCCGGCGCACGGTGTCGCGAAATCGCACTATCGACGGCCATCATGCGCTCCAATCCCCACCCCCGCTCCCGCCGGAAGCACAGTAAGTAAGTATATTTGGGTTGGTTGATGTATTTGGAAAAAGGGAAAATAGTGTGTAGTAGATAGTGTGGGGGAAAAGATAGTGTGTAGGAAATAGGAACAGAAAAACTAGGATCTATTCTATATTTCGACGACGCTAAATTCACTCGGTCACGTACTAGTACATGTGGGAGAATGGATGGCAGAAGTGAGCTAGGCGTAGTCATAAGCAGCAAACCACAGCACTTTCACGTAGTTCACAGAAACACATAGGGGAAGGAAAGGAAGGGCTGGCTGGATTGTGCCTGCTTTGTCCCAAAAAAAAAAGGATTACTGTGGCGTTCGTTGCCCTGCCGCATTTCGCCTCATGTCTCAAGGAACAACAACATTAGTAGTGGTAGTCCTCAACCTAACGCTGACATGTGCTGCGCTGTTCTGCAAGACCAATACATAAAGACACATGGTATTTTCGCATGGTGATTGACCAGATGAACAGAGGGGAGAGGAAAAGGACAACAGGACAACAGGACAACAGTGGTATGTGCGAGCGCGCTTGCGCGAGCGAGCGTTGCTGTCGTAAAAATATAGGGAAAGGCTTCCACCGTATTGCAGTTTCATGAGGAAAGCCATCATGATCTCATAAGGCTGCTACATCTTGCTTGCCGTGTGTTGCTGTCAATTCTCGTCTGCTGGGGCCCTGGCGGAATAATCTATAAGACCCTCAGATTGGGAAAGGGAGCAACAAGAACAACAATAACAGCGACATGCCTCGGTATGTGAAAAGATAAAAACAAACAAGTGGCCCACAGAAAGGCCCCAGTTTCCAGCCCTTCCCAGCCCTCCCCAGCGAGAGCATCATAATCCGCAATGAGAGGTCCGTCGTCCTTGCCAGGGCATTATAAATTTGGATGGTTTCTGCCCACCCCATCCCCCCCCCAACCCNCGCGAGTCTCTATTGGGGGGGGGGGGACTCTTGTAATGATGATGTATATGCCGCCAACTCCGCCGATGCATTGACTGAAGATGACAATCAAAGGGAAAGTTCAACCGCGTGCCGAATCGGGACGGTGGCATTGGACGGTCTATTATGTAGTGTCGTCGTTTGTACAAGCAGGCCCTAGGTGTTGGAGTTACCGCGCGTAAGTTGTTCGATCAGGTGTGCTGGGCGGACATGTGTAGCCCAGCAAATTCGACAGCTGGGGTCGTGGGCGCAGTCGGTATGTGCATGGACGAGACCATGCTGTCGCCACCGTCATCAGAGTGCTCATCGCTACTGTCCTTGCCTGCCAGGCGGGCCTCTCTCATGGCCTTCTTGGCCTGTTCCTTTGCGAGGTGAGCGGCTTTGGCGGCTATCTCGGCCTTGGCTTGTTTATTCCACATGGCGGAGTAGCGGCCATCCCTCTCCAGCAGCTCGGCATGTGTGCCGCGTTCCACAATCCTACCCCTGTGGAGTACGAGGATCTGCTCTGCGTGGGTGATGGTGGACAGGCGGTGTCTACAATAACCGTCGATTAGTCTGATGTCACATGAGATTGGCGGTAAAGCAAGGAGATACTTACGCGATGATGAGCAAGGTCTTGCCCTCACCGAGTTCCTTGTTCTTGAAGAGTTTGTGCTGAATCTGCTGCTCGGTCTCCGAGTCCAGGGCGGATGTGGCTTCATCAAGCATAATGATCCGGGGCTTCTTGAGGATGGTGCGCGCGATAGCAACCCGTTGCTTCTCACCGCCGCTGAGCCGCATCCCTCGGTCTCCAACCTTGGTCTGGTATCCGTCCGAGAAGGACATTATGCGGTCATGTATGCTGGCAGCGCGGCACGCCTCGTAGACCTCCTCGTCGGTGCAGTCCTGGTTCGCGTACTTCAGGTTGTACATGACGGTGTCGTTGAACAGGATCGTATCCTGCGGGACCACTCCTATGGATCGGCGGACAGAATCTATTGTCACGTCCTTGACGTTGTGGCCATCAATCTCGATGCTGCCTGACTTGCAGTTGTAGTAGCGGAACATCAGGCGGAAGATGGTCGATTTCCCACCGCCGGATTCACCAACGAACGCAGTCGTAGTCCCCGGGCGACACTCGAATGACAGGTCAGTCAGGGCCGGGCTGTTGGCATAATCGAAATCGACATGGTTCCATTTGATGTGGCCCTTGCAATCCTTCAATGGCGGTGCCCCAGGCTTGTCGACCATGTTTGGTTGGATCTTGAACAACTCCAGCAGCCGCTCCCCAGAGATCATGGCCTGCTGGACCGTACGATAGAAGGACCCGAAGAAGTTGAGCGGGCCTTGGAGCTGGTTCAGGTATGTCATGATCAGGATGAACTGTGCGATGCTGCGTCGACCTAGCACGACCTCGTACGCAGCAATCGCCATGACAATGAGCATACCGCTGATGAAAACCACGGTCTGGCACATATTCATCAAATTCATACCAAACGTGACCCTGGCCTCGGCGTTTTGGAAGGTTGTGATGGCAGCTTTATACCGCTGGAACTCGAAGGCTTCGGCATTGAAGTACTTGACGGTTTCGTATGCGGTAATGGAATCGTTCTTCACGGCCTCTTCCTCTCGGTCTGCGTTGACCATGTCCCGTCTCTGATCAGCCCTGGTTGATGCCATCCTTATGGTGAGGACCAGGTAGGAGAAGGTGATGATTGTCGCCCAGAGCGCGTACAAGGGGCCGAATTTGATCCAGAAGAACGCGATGGCGATGCAGAGATCCATGAGCATAGGGGCCACCTGGAATGTCGTTTGCTCCAGGAACTGATTCACCGAGCCACCTTTGTTGAGTGCTGACAGCAACTCGCCGGTGCGCTTCCCGAGGTGGAAATCCAGGGATAGGGCGTGCACGTGCTCGAACGCTGCCGTCTGCAGAGAGATGTACGAGTGCTGTGTGACTGGGATCCACAGGATCGACCGCAGGGAGCCTAGGACGGCTGATGGGCCCTGCATGAACTTCAGGCCGAGGAAAATGAAGAGCTCCTTCCACGGCATGTCCACAGTTCCTTGCTGGGCTGCTTCAGTCAGTGCCTCGACAAGGACGCCCAGCTGAATCGGGACCAGAACGTTGATGGCCCTCTGCAGAATAACGAGTATGAAGCAGAGCAGAACCAGGAGCTGAAGCTTCACCTTCTTTGCGGGCCACAAGTATGGGAAGAACACATGATAGCCGCGAATGTATTCCCACCATGACCGGTGGGGTAGCTTGTCGGGTCGGTAGAAAGCAAACTCGGTCTGTTTTTGGCGGGACCCCTTGGCAATGCCATTGGGCCGCCGGGCCTCGCTTGGCCTTCGCCTAGTCGGCCGGTACATCGTCCCGTTCCCGTTGGCGTGTCCATTGGCAAGGACATTGTCAGCTTCCAGCGCCGTGGCGTGGCCATTGAGAAGCGGGGTCGTCTCGCTGATAGCTCTGGGGTGGCCGTTTGCATGACCGTTCACATAAGCGCTGCCATTTTCTAACGTCGTGGCATGACCATTAATAAGCGAGGCTGTGTGGGCCTCCTGCTTCGCCCGGGGTGTCCAGAAATTCCACAGGCTCGGTAGGCGGCCTCGGAGGGCCGTGTACAAAGTGACCTGGCCCAAGAGGAGACAGATACGGATGACTAGGATGGTTAGGAACCCCGAGTCCGCGGGTATTTGGTACGCGCGCAAGGCCAGCTCGGCGGGGTTCTCGGCGTATCGCAGATTGTTGAGTTTGTGGCGGAATACGACCAGGAGGGCGGCGAGTATGACGAGGTCAAAACAGAGGCCGATGCACCAGACGGAGAAGTGGATGGGGTTTGGTGTGTCCTTCTTCTTGCTGACCAGTGAGAACCCAATGTAACCCCAAAAGAAGGCACCCCCCTTGATGTACACCTGCGACTCAAGATTAGTACGAGACGGCCCCGAGGCTCTCGGGGGTAAGGAGCTCACGAGTAGCTCGTCGTTGCAATATTGCTGGATGTCCTGCCACTGCGCCGCAATACACTGCAGGACGATGTGGAGCGCATGGGCGAGGAACGTGAGTACGACGGCGGCAGTGCCGGTCTTGAAACAGAGGTGCGAGATTTTCGAGAAGTCCTGGGAGACGGCGTTCCGTGGAGCAGACTTTTCCACCTTTATGCGCGTCAAGGGCAGCGGTTTTCCCCCGGGCCCAGTCACCGAGGGCTTCTCGACATCCTCCTGTCTCCGCGACGCGATGACACTATGCAGGGCGAAGACTAAGCCGTAAGACAGCAGGAGGACAAATGGGTAGGCGACTTCGGCCCGCACGAGGACATGTTCTGCCGCTGTGTAGCCCGAGGGGCGCAATGCGACCTCCCGAGCCATTTTGACTGCGGAGGGAGTGGTTAGATCCGGGGAGGATGGTGTTGAGAGGGAGTCGGGGGTTCGAGGCAACTTACAATTTCGGGGGGAAACACGTCACCACATGGGAGACGAAGACATGTGGCGATGAGAAGGTCTTTAGGACCCTGATCTCGTATCAATGGGGTGTGTCCAGGATGCGTCCAAACGCCAGTTGCAGAATATGGCTGAACGGTGGGGCGCACACAGACCCGGCAGGTGACAAGACTAGTAAACCGGTGGCAAATGCCCGCCTGGTTTGGTTGACTCAGGCGACGGGAGGCGACGGGAGGCGGGGGGGGGGGCAGGAGGGGTGGAGGAGATGGCTGAGACCGGGCTGTGAGCTCACCGGGGGACAGGCTGGAGCTTTATCCACAGGGCGATGGGATGAGGGGGGCCGAGGGGGAAGAAATACCAGAGAGAGGAAGACAAACAACAGAAGAGCGATTAGGATCAAAAACGAATGATGAAATAAATGGAGGTTGCCAGGGGGAGTCGTGGTAGGGTGAACGGTCTGGACTCGAGTGGAATGTTTGAGCCGAATGAGGCAAACGGTTGACGGGCGACAAGGGTTTCTTCAAGGTCAATTGTACGTTCTGGTACAGCGCATGGAAGTTGAGTGTGGGTCGGTGGGCAACATCTGGGAACACTGGGAACACTGGCGGAAGTGATCTGTACACTGCCGTCAGTGGTTGTGGTACGGGGATGGCTGGTCCAAAGTCTGGGTCGACAGGGTTGGTCGATTGGCTTTAAGCCTTGCAGCCCGTCGTGTTTCTGCAGGTTTGGGGTCCTGCAGCCTCCGGGGCGGGAGTTGAAGTTAAATCGACAGGCTCGACACGGTAAAACCGTGGTGCGGTGGACATGTAGCAAGGTACCGCTGTGCGAGGACGTGAGCGTGGTCTGTGGTTTATTATGGCCCCTATGGTTCCGGGGTCTGTGGCTTGTGGCTTGTGGGAAACAGATCCTTTGTATAGTAACACAAACACGACGACACAGGGCAGGACGTGCGAGATGCCGGCCGACCTTTCTTTCTTTTCTTCTTTACCGGGAGGGGGTGGTAAGAGAAAAGGTTAGCAGGTCGGACACTCGGATGATGGTGGGTGCAGGACTGTCACGATGAGTTTCTCGCTAGGTATCCTTGGTATCCTTCCCTATTGGGGAGCGGAGCGTTGCAGGGGGTGCAGATCGAGGCCGAGGGCAACGACGGACAATAGGTATTGATAGATCTGTGCAGTCCGGTCTGAAGTCGAATACGTCTCACTCACGGTGTGCATGGGCTAATCTGTTGCGTGCCGGGCGAGATGTTCAAAGCAGCCAAACGGCTCGCAGCCCTTGGCCCTCACCGCCTGGGATGTGATGGGTGAGGGAATATGCAGGAAGCTTGCCTGCAGACACAGGCACGGACAGAGGCAGGCCTGGCTTCTGGTTCTTGTTCTTGTTCTTGTTCGCCGTCGTCGCCGTCTTCGTCTTCTTGTCCTTCTCCTCCTCCTCCTTCTTGCTGATTGACTGACTGACCCTCTCCCTCCCTGTCTGTTCCTGCTGGGTGTGGGTGGCGGATGGTGGATGATGGGATGCACACAAGCGGGTGAGCAGTACTCGGTACTCGATACACCCAGTCAGACAGTCCGTCAGTGGCCATATCTAGTATACTTCAGTAGGTACCTAGGTAGAGATACATTGGATAAGAGGTGGGAGGTAGTCTCAGAGGGTGTGCGATCGGAGACAAACACACAACGAAACGTGCTTGGCCTGCCCGCCTGCCGACAGCCAGAGCAAAACCCAGGCCTGCGGAAGAGAAGGCCGATGCACCTGCGCGTTTCTGGACGTCCTGGGAGGGCTGATAAGACCACCGGCGACACCTTAGTCGCTGGGTAGCCCGTTGTGCCGTTGTAGTGCAGTACTAAGGGACTCTAGAAGTCCAGACGCGGCCCATCCAACAGCCGGGGCAGCAAGTGTTGCCCGTATTGGAACGACTGACGTTGGCACCTGGCTGACTTCCGGACTGTGGGGTCATGTGCGTGCGCCGCCCGTCACTCGTCGGCCGTCACCCGCTTGCGTGTGCGTGCGTGTGTTTGTTCTCGTGCCGTTGCTCGGTCGCTCGCTCATCCGCGTGTGCGCGTGTGTGTCTGTGTTCGTGAGCGCAAGCCCAGCCCAGCGCCTCGCCTTGCTTCGTCGCCAGTCGTTGTCGGTGGAGACATATGCTCTTGGATCCGGCATGCAGTCGAGTGGAGCCTCCTGGCGGACAAGGAAAGGAGGGCACAGCTGGTGGTGGGGAGGTCTGGAGGCCCAGCAAGGTTTGGAAACAAGAGACCTAGCCACGCAGGGGTCGGGGGAGGGACTAGGCCTGCCAGAGACACTGCACGAATTCACGAATTAGACGGCAGAAGAAAGAGGGTGGGTGGCAGGCTGGCAATAGTGGAGGGGAGTGGAGGGTGGGAAGGGGGAGAGGGGCTCCCTCCCGCAGGCACAAGGCGCAGGCGCAGAGACGCAGCGTAGCATTTCCCTGGTGTCTCCATATCCCCCCCCCCTTCTCCGCTGCGAGGGGAGACAGCCGACATAGCGTGTCGCCTGGCCTCGCCTCGCCGAAATCTGCAAGCCACCACCGCGGCCGTCGACCACACACACAGCACACAGCTAGGTAGCTAGTATAGCATAGCTGCCCGGCTTGCCCATGCCAGACATGACGAGAGCCCGCCTGCATGGGATGGGCATGGGCATGGGCAGGGATTGGAGACCCGTGGCCGACGAGTTGGGATGCCCAGACGGTCCTGGAGACTGGGCGTGGTGTTTTCCCCCTCCCACCCCAAAAGCAGCTGGGTGCCCTTATTAGGCATAATAGGCCCATATGGTCCAGATGCGGCGGCACTGGACCAGTACTCGGTACCATAATAACCAGCCAGTCGTCGGGCCTTGGCAGGGCCAGTCGATGACAACAAGCTTGCGAGCTCCGTCCGCTGCGGGTCATGGACTGACTGAAAGACTGCCTGACTTGCTTGGCTTGTTATTGTCTCCCGCACCCGATGCGCGGAACCAACCCTCGTGACTGCTCGTTTCTGCCTTGGGCAACGACAAGGCCATACATAGATCTGTCACATTGTCTATGCTGATGCCCGTGCCCGAGCCCGTGCCCGTGCCCATGTGGTGTTGTTTGGTTATGGGGTTTCTCCCCCGGGCAGTCCCATGTTGCCATACAAGACCTCGTCGGAGTAATGTGGCCGTGGGGAAACAGCTGATCGGGTTCGGTCCCAAGTAGTAGCCGTGCCGGCTGAGATGGAGGCTCGGGATTCCACGCGACTGGCCCACTTGCGTGCCCTCTCCACTTTCTCTGCCAGCTGCCGCCAGTGGTTGAGATGCAACACACGCGGCCACCGTAAAGAGTTGCGGGGGAAAAGAGAGAAAGACAAAAAAAAAAAAAAAAAAAAAAAAGGGAGGCTCAGAGACGAACAATACACACACACACACACACACACATTCACTCACTCACTCACTCACTCGCCCTCGCGCCCACTCGCACACATCCATGAGTCATCATCACAGATCGGCTGGGCCTCACGTCACCTTGGTTCTTGTGACGACGACGACGACGAGGAGGAGGAGGTCAACTGATATTGACCATCACCCAGTCACCTGCGATCCGGCTGAGACCACCCCGGCCGACGTGACAGGCGCAAATCGGCGTCCATGGCAGCTTGCAACAATGGCAAGCGGCGAGGTGGCTGAGCATCTGCGACAGCGATAGCCATGTTTGGCCCATGCCGGCGACAAGCGGGCGGGCGTGGCCAGACACGACCTTTCTGCGCCCTTCGCGCTGAACTTGGTTGCTTGACTACGTACGTGTGGGATTCCTGGCCCTGCCTGTCTGGTGTCTGCTGGCAGATCCCGTGTGGTGTCGGTGGCACCGAGCATCAACCACAGCCAAACAAGTCTTGACCTCGCCGAAACCTTCTGCGCGGCCCGTCCGGCCTTGTCCCCGCTCCAAGGAGCTGGGCAGCCCCGTGGCATATGTAGGCACGACACTGGACGGAGCTAAAAGACCGGTGAGGGCGGTGGGGAATTTCGCATCCAGCCAGGGCCGCGATGCCGTCCCCAGAACTACCCGTGTTTGATGTGCTGGCCGCCGTTGCAGGCGAACGAGACCTGACCTGATCAGCCCGTACCTAAGTAGTCTCCGTCCGGGATGGCAGAGGCCCCCCACCCATGTCTATTGCTGGCCACTGGGTATCTCATGGCTATGTAAGCCGTCATGTAAGCACCAGACTACCGAGTACGCAGCAGAGCCTCTTGTATCCGCCATTTGTCCTTTTTGTCTGCTTGTACTGCAGCTTAGTCCGGGACCCTGTGGCCTTTTTTCCCCCTCCCCTTCCCCTTCCCCAACACCTAGGAAGTGCCGTAGCGTGACATCCTCTTTTTTCTTTCTTTCTTTCTTTCTTTTTTTTTTTTGGGGTGTGTGTGTGTGTGTGTGTGTGTGTGTGGACGGCTTCCTCCTAGATTGGCCGTTGAATAGCTAATATCGCCGACCTGCGCAGCCGATGGGCGCGCGTCCCAAGTTGTTGACCGGCCACCTGCCCGGGCTGTGGTTTGATGCTGCCATCGGCAGTCTTGGGTAGCTGCAGCTCTCTTCACCGAGTCTCAAATGCCACCTCGGCCTACTACCGCCATGTATACGGCACTGGTCCATGATATTATCGCACCTGCCCCAGGAGCTTTTTTGCCTGCCCGGCTGGAGGGGGCTACTTGGAATCCAGGTCATGTGCCACGGCATTTGAGATCCTGGCACCGTACATGGAGTTTGCAAAAACAGCCACATGCAGGACGAGCTACTCGCCTGCTGTCGTTCCACAAGGGCTTCTCAAGGCATACATGGTACGCCACCGGGAGGCTGCTGCTGCTGCTGCTTGTCGTCCGGGGAGGAAACCTGGGGCGGCTGATCAAACCTGCCACGCTGGGACAGCCCGCGGGTCTGGCCAGCGTGCCCCCTCCCCCCCTTCCACACTCTGAGCATACGATGTGGTCCTTTTGCTCCTAGTCCGCGCCTGTGGGCCTCGGGAGTATCAGCCCTTCCCGCAGCCGCCCTGTGGTGCCTTGCTCGGTTGCCATGGCCTTCTCCCGCCGTCTCCTCCAACGTGGTGCGGTGGCTGCAGTGTATCGAGCCTTCCGGCCGGGCCACGACTGCTGCAGCGGATGCAGACGTTCCACGTACAGGGCAGTCCGGTTGCTCAAAGGGGTGCTTCATCTGCATTGCTTCGTGGTCAGCATCATCGGTGACGGCGAGGGCGAGCACTGTAACCCAAACAACAAAGCTGACCTCGCAAGGACAGTCGGATTCAGCAACACGTGCATTGCTAGGCTTGGTGCTGCGAGGCGTCCCACGCTGGATTGGCACATCGATGCCGTGGCTAGATAGGAAGCGGCCATCGACGCTTGTCGCCATTCCAGCATCACCTGCTTTTGTGGCTGCTTTTTGCTCTGCCTTTGTTGCCAATGATGGGGCTCCTCGTGGTCCTCGGGATGGGGATGCTGCCGGTTCCAACCCCCTCCCCCCTTCTCCCCTGGGACGGGACGTATCTCGAACCTGGTTGTCCGCCTCCATCCCCCGTTTGCCATGTGATGGCAGTCAGCCATGCAGGCAGCAGGGCATCTCGGATCAGACAACGTGGTTGACAAGCCGGTGTGCAGCACGGCCGAGCCGTGTCTGGCTCTGAGAGATGGGGGCTCGCAGCAGGAGCCCAAAGCTGGAAAGAGGGGAAGCGCCGAGCCTAGAAAGCTCGCCCATGCAACAACAGGGGAGACAGATCAAGTTTTAAGGCTGCCCGGTGTGGACAAGGGGTCTTTCCACCCATGAGAGCAGCCTCGAACAATTCAGCCGGGCCATGTCTCCTGATGTGCCTGTGCCTAAAGTGCCTACCGTGTGGGTGAATACCTCCCAGAGTTGACTCAGCCAGCCAGGGCTAAGTGAGCTCCGGTATGGGGCAGCAGTACTGGTTGGGACCGGCAGTATCATCAGAGGGCATCCGGATATTCCAAAAATGATTCATGTAAGTCTTGGGTGTCCATGGAATAGTGGTGGTGGGTGAGTGGTTGCTTACACAGCACTGTTTGCTTCCTAGCATGTGAGGTGGGCGATGGGTGGGTGTGCCCGTCTTGTTGTGTGGTTGTGTGCGTGTATGCATGCGTGCATGTGTTTGCACTGGTGCTGGCCATACTGGGTGTCGATATATGACTTCTCTCAGCCCGGTCTCAGCAGACTGGCTATGGGCACAGAACCTGGGATTGGGCAGCAAGAAGGCTTGGTTTACATTGAGAACATGCTCGGACAAGATACAGGCATATCTGTCGACCCAAGCGATGCTCCTTGGTGACAGGCGGCAGTGCAACCTGGACCAAGACATGATCAGGCCGCTGTGAATATTACCATGGATGCTTCGTGTTATCGAGGTGGCTTCTTGCAGTGCCAGGCTTGTCTAGACCAAAACCCTTGTAAATGTCTCCTTACTTTCCAAAGAATGTCTGAAGGCTGGGCTGGCATTGGCACATGGTGTCTTGCTGCTTTCGGCCCATCTAGATTTTGCCAGGCACCTCTTACTACATAACCTGGAGGGGAGGGTGGGGGGCTCATAGTAGCGGAACGCATATCCATAACACTGAGCAGTTGTCACATCCAGGTCTGTGGGATAAATCATCTTTTCAAGCCTCAATCGGGATCAGAGGCCTTGAAATATTACACTTGATGCCTAACATACCACCGACCAACTAGATCTTGACCACCATCGCAACCACACACTTTGTCTTCAGAATGACGACACCCATCACTCACATAAAATCCCGTCTATGTCATGCATTGCCCACATACGCGCTCAGACACACGCACACATATTAGAGGACCCAAGCCACAAGCCACAATCCAAGCAGCAGCGCAGGACAGCTCACATGTGATAAATAGGATTGGGCCCCTCCACAGCACGTATTGAAATCTGACATACATAAAACGGAGCACACATAATCTTTTTGCACGAAGAGGGTGTGGTGTGTATCCTATACTGTCACATCCAGCATCTAACACAACTGACCTGGCTCCTGGGTCTTGGTCGCACCACATGTCACGGCAACCACCACGATCCAAGCCAGAACCGCGCCTCCACGATCGACGCCCCGCTTTCCATCCCGCCTGTTCTTGACTACACACCGGCTGCGGGACACAGGAATGAAGAACAAGGAGGGTGTGGTGGTGGTAGGCTGCCGGAAAGCAGGCACGGTTTAGCACGCGGGAATGATGGGCGTTGAGTGACACCCACCATTATCAATCAACCCCCCCTCATTACGGACTGAATAACGACGGCGGCGGCGACGACGGCGACGACGACGACGACGACGACGACGTACCACCGGATGTCCTCGCGAGATGCTGCCTGCGCCGCCCGTGTCTTGCCCTACCACTCTTTCTTCTCGGCCGCCCGCCTCATGTGCACCCCCGGTTGGTCCTGCCCTCCCCTGAGGGGGAGACAGTGCCGTGTCCTGCTCGTTGACGTATGACCCACCTCCCCGAGGTGGCAGCTGCATCAGCCCATCAACCTGGTATGTGGCACGACCCGGGGGAAGAGGGGGGGCTCAACACTGGTGTCAAATGGTATGCATTGCTGCTTACCTGCAGGCTCCGGCTGGGGCTTGCTTTCTTTTCTGTGTGTGTGTGACAGAAAAGGAGGGGGGGGGGAACGATTGAGGGGACAAGACATGGAAGTCGCTACAAGTGGCCTATACTTCACAGCTACATTGGACCGCCTCGTGTGACACGAGATTGAGAAACGATGGTGGGACCCCCTGGGCCATGCGCCAGACGGCACGCTGGTAATCCACTACTTGTACAAACATTTCCTGAATCTGGCATGGGCGAAGTGGACTTGTGACATTGACGGCAGGCACATATGCACACATCCTCTGCTGCTTTTATCCACCGCGGATACGTCTTGGATATCCGAGGGGCACCCCCTCCTTCTTTCCTGTTCCCACCCGGCCCGTGATAGGCAACTAGTGGCTGCAGCCCGCCTGAAAAGGAGGGCCTCATATCTCGCCCGCGGCGGGTGTGGGAAGGGGAAGAAAGGGGGGGGGGAGAAGGAAGAGGAAAAAAAGGTGTAAGCTGCGCTGCTGCAAGACAGAGCGCATACATCACCGCGGCTCAGCGGCTCGTGCACAAAGGTCTGGACTATTTTCCTTTTCTCCACCCCAAACCCCTGCCAGCTTCAGCACGGAGCAAAGGTGTGGGAGGAGGGAGGTGGAGCCAGACCGAGACGGAGGCCATCATTGATGATGGCCGGCGCCTATACATAGCATAGATACGAAGCGTGGCTTCCCGTGCACCCACCACCGAATTACCTTTTTGCTTTTGCCGCAGTCTCTGTCTCCGGGGAACGCTCGGAACGCCGGGCCCTTGACGTCCGCGTTGGAGATGTGGTGCCCCGGGGATGCACCGGGGCTGGCGTGACAGGAACATCCCTGGCCGGCCAATCGAGCCCTCCGTCGACGACCCCATTGTGCGAACCGTGTCCACCCGGATACATGTACACTACGGAGTAATGCGTGCAGTGTCCACTCCCCGCTATGCTGCGCAGGCGTTTGCCGCTGCATGTCATGCTACTACTGCATTCCGCCCGCTCTCATCAAAAATCGCAACCCCTGCTGGCCATCAGGCAAAAGCGGCTCACTGGAATGATGGAAGCGACCCTGCGACGGGACCGTTGAGCCATGACGGCTGGGCGGCCATGTCGTGCCATGCCACGCCCCATGCCATGCCATACGCCATGCCGGGCAGCAATTTCCCACGTCCTGTCCTGCTTGCGCATTGCGCCTACATCCTTGTGAAGCTTTCCTTTTTCTCGCCCTCAGCGTCGTACAACAGCCCAAGTCGCTGTCCGGGCAGCACCCGTGATCATGACGAGTTTGCCACATCCACGGACCTCTTCACCGCAAAGGATCCCAGGCTCTCCTGCGGAGCGGGCTTTGTCTCGGATTCCCGCCTTTTGTGTCCAGATTGTTCCCCCTGGGGGGATTGGACCCGCGTTCCCGCCAGCGCACAAGGCCCTTCTATCACGCGGCAGGGGAAGGGTGCAAGGCTGCGGTCCTCCGCGAGGGAGCATGTGGCTTCCCGGCTTCCATGCCTCAGTCACAGAGCCTTTGGCCGAAGCAGGCCGGGCTACACAGCGTCCCCTTCTGGTAAATTCTCGACGCCTTCGAGCGCACATGCGCTACAGCGTACTCTATTCCTGAGCCCTAGAAGCGAG
This sequence comes from Stenocarpella maydis, assembly GCA_002270565.1. Classification (NCBI taxonomy): domain Eukaryota; kingdom Fungi; phylum Ascomycota; class Sordariomycetes; order Diaporthales; family Diaporthaceae; genus Stenocarpella; species Stenocarpella maydis. The sequence continues at coordinate 527,184 of NQMI01000018.1, forward strand.
TATGCATGGCATGTTCGAGACACAAGTGCTGATCCGCGGCAGAAAGGGGACCAAGGGGACGTCGCTGCCCGCAAATCTGCACGCCTGGAATGAAGCAGTGAGTGAGACTCAAAAATATGTTGACCATACACTGGGTTACCTCTTTACCGTGCAAAGTCCCTCGGCTCTCGCCGCCATTGGGCTTCGGTAGATCATTGGGTCCTCGGGGGGCACCCCATCAATCGTGACATTCGCGAACGGTGTCGAGGACCAGCGGATCTCCACTGCTGAAGCAGAGTCTGTGGCAGCAGAATCCGAATATCCTGCCGCTTGAAGTGTCGGAAAATGGGGCCTTCTCGCCTCAAAACAAGGCTGATCTTGCGAGCCATCACGTGTCCGTCGTCATTAGCTCGAGCAGTATCGACGCATGGTTATCAGTCACCAGATGCGATGTCAAGTCCGGCTTGCGAACATGTCGTCAGTGGAACGGCACCGCCACAAGCCACAAGTGCGCCATACTCTTGATATTTTCTCCCGTACAGGTACCTTGAAAGCTGTGGCCGGAGAGATTCCGCCCATTCGGTATTTGAGGCGCACAGACGGAGACATGGCTCTAAGGGAGGCGTAGCCAGTTGCACTATAGTTGTCATTCCCAGATCTCTGACAATTTGGCGTCGATTCAATGGAAGCGCGAATTCTTTTCTACAAAGCAAGTCTGGAATACCTTTGTGAAATGCTTCTTCCAATATAGGTTGCTCCTTCCTGAACGCGATGGCGTTGTCGTGTGTAGTCGAAATTAATGTCCCTTTTTGAGCAAATCTTCCTCAACACCATGCTAGAATCACTGCGGTTACTGATGGAGCGCATTTGTTTCGCCGTACTTCGAGGCCGAATTCACCAAAGGCGTTCTAAGGTTGGGGCACGTCTCTTTCGATAGAACTCTGCTAAGTACCTGTCCACACGGTTCCCTACCTTGATTCCTTTGGCGGCATCCTAGACAATGTCAGGGCGTGACTTGGGCTAGCTTTGCCGCGGGACAATTCCCGTGGATCTTTGAAGGATTCTGTGAAGCCTCAAAACGTCAGCTTTCCCGCACTTGAAAGCACTGGAACCACGTTGCCAGTGCTAGGCTTCTTTTGAGACGAATCAATATGAGTGAGACCTTATCCGGGACACTTGTCCCAATGGATAAATATCGATGGGTGTCTCTGCTAAAGTGTTATACCGCGAAAAGGGGGAGGAACTCAGGCCCATCGCCATCTAAAACTGAACTCCGGACTTCTTTTTGTCCTTTCCAATCCCAGGGCGCACCGTTTTTGGCCGTCTGGTGTTGTTTTTGATCAGGGGGGTGGGGACGACTGAGAGGTCTTTCTCTCTCTCTTTTCTCAGCCCCGGGGACAACCGCAGCTCGAGCCATCACCACGGTCCATACAGCACGGTACCTCGTCAATAGCAAAGAGTAAAAGGAAAATGGGCTACAACCGACTCCAACCCTGTGGGCAGAGTCATTAGGTGTTGCAATCATGCCCGGCGCTTCCGTTTCCCAAGCCGAAATGCAGTGAGTGCTACCCGTGTGTGGTCTCGTTTTCACTGGATGTAGGGCAATGTGTGAGAATCGTCCCCTCTCTAGAGTCCTCCTGGACTCGTGTTCCTGAAACTGCTAGCTTTCCTAACGTGCGGATCTGGTGCAGTTTCAAGGACAGTATGGCGGCGACAAGAGGATAGACGAAAGCATTCGCGCCCACGCCTACATCAACGACTGACCTTGCGCTGATCGTCAACCGGTGTGTGGAGATTGGCGAGATGTGGCAAGATGTGCCAGGGCTAGGCTGTCTTGCCCGTCTCCCTCGCCAAGTGGATAATAAAATCTGACAACATAGCTTCTGCGATCCTTCGAAACCTCCGAGATCAAAATGCGATTCATAATCACTGTGGGCCTCCTCTGGCGGGATCTGGAGATGAAAAGTCTCGGCATTTCGAGGTGGTCTGACACCTGATGCTTCTTAGACCAGGAAAAGGGAAGCTGGCAGAGCCACAATGTTGTTTGGTGATCACAAAGAAGAGGCCTACGGAGGAGATATCATTCTGTCGTTATGTAACGAAACGAAAGCAGGACTTGACTCGATGGAGAGACGGGAGGAGAGCACGCGGACCTTGTGCCAACATAATGCTTGAGCTTACCGGGACAATCTATGTCGGACAATGATGATCCCATCAACAATCCGATCTAAGCTCTTTGGTCCCGAAGCCATTCGTCAAGCGCTTTGGAGCGCCGGTGCCTCCGGGGAGAATGGGGTTTGCTGAGGGTACCGGATTGACAGAGCAGACAACTCAGACCCTGTCTAGGAGTAAGGCTGGTACCGTGTTTAGTTCATGTCACGCTGCCACAGCACAAAACGGACTACGTACGTGTTTTGTGATTTCTGATCATGATTTGGCTCAAAGAAGCCGTCTAAGGATGCGCCCACCAATGATTTTCGACAAAATCTGCGGTCTCAGCGTCGGTGGTCCCTGTCGCGGTGCCTGTAATTGTCGCGGTCGCGGTCCCTGTCGCGGTGCCTGTGCCTGTCCCGGTCTCGTTCACGATCTCGCTCATTCTTGTAGCTGTCGCGATGCCTGTCCTCACGCCTGCTGCGCTCCTTGTCCTTTTCACTTCGGTACTGATCAAGCCGTGGCCGCTTCTCTGTTGACTTTCCCTTGCTGTCCCACGCGCCGAGGTCCTCTTCCACTGTCAGTTTCTTGGCTCCCAGGCCGATGCCGTTGGGTCGCTTCTTAATCTCCTTCGCCTTGGGGCCGCGCATCTGGCCATCCCAGCCCTGACCTTTCAGTAGCGCCTCACCGAAGCCTTCGACAGGGAACGCATCGTAAGTGGCCACATCGTCCACGTCGGGAGCGTCGGCTGCAGCGTCTCGATACGCCTCGTCCTCTGTTCGGTGTAACGCGCGTTTCGCGCCTGAGTCCATAAGCGCGGCGATGGCTTCCTCATCGGCTGTTTTGGGTTGCGCAGGCTTCTCGGCCGCGCCCTTGTCGGAGTCGTCCTTTCCCGCGTCTCTCTTGGGCTTCTTGGAGACAACTAATCCATATTGCAGTGGCTCCTCCTCCTCTATTTGATGCTGGTTCTGAGAAGGGTCCTGACGAGCTGAACCTGTCGCTGACTCCTTGCTTTGACTCCTGTGTCGCCGGCGACCGGTCTCGGATCGGTCCCGGCGACCGCGCTGGTCGTCATCTTGGTCGTTTTCAGCGCCGTTCGCGCCAAAATGGGTGATTGCCTCATGTTGCTCGTCTTGCGATTCATCGCCGTCTGAATCGTGGTCGAAACCACCGCGTGACCGCTTGCCCAAGGAGGTGGATGGTGTGGGGCGTGATGGGTTCTTGGGACCATTCTTGGGGCCGCTGGAACATGCGGCGCCGAATCGGATGGCGATGCGGGATCCGCTTTGGTCAGCCATCTGAGAAGTTCGTGGTGTCGGATAATTTGGGTTCCCAGGCAATGCGCGGGTGCGACGCAGCGATGTAGAGGGTATAGTCCTGGGGACGGGACCAGGTTGGGAAAATGGTGACTGTTGTCTGGGGAGGGTTTAGGGCGGGCCCGTGCTTTGATGGCGAGGAGGAAGCGGCAGCGGCAGCGGCTCTGCTAAAGCGTTAACGGGCAGGGCCTCTGCATCTGTGATTGTACAGGGAGAGGCAAACATCGCTCGTTGATGCACCACGAAATGCCTCGAGAAAGTGGCGGTTGGCTAGCCGTGTGAACTGCGTATTAGTCTACTCTGCAAAAAGTTACACCCTTTTTATATACGTTGGTCAAGAAATCCATATGTAGCTTATGCCTTTTGCTACTCAAGCACAAGGGCAACCTAGACTATCGAGCTATCAAGGTACCCAGGTAAGATACATATATACATATAGATATATATATACATACACGTAGGTATTTACGGTAGCCTAGGTATGGACACTTGGCTGCCTTAACACCAGGGTTCCAAAGGAGCGGGCTCGCTGACTCGTTGACCCACGCCGCTAGAGGGGCACACTGGCGGCAGATTCCATCTCTCTCATCGAGGGAACAGACCTGTGGGCCCTTACATATAGACTATTTGTATTCTTCGAGTTCCTGTACTAAGCCGGAACACCAGTAGTTGTCCTAATATGACAGAAAACAACAGGTATGGTTGGCCCTTACATAATACTGGGATTATTATCGCGAGTCATAGATGTCTATCGCCTTGCAAGCCAGTCAGTCCAAGGGATCATTCCCGGGGTGTGTATTTTTATCATTGTTGCACTTTGCACTGTCATTGGCGAGGTCAGAAGCTAGGAACATGAGAGAAATTATACCATCACTAGATTACATACCTAGGTAGGAGTACAACTCTGTCCTGGCTTTGGCTGGCCAGCACAAATCAGACACACTGATAAGATCCCGAACTAGTCTTCATCTCGGATAAGTGGCACCCCCTTCTTCTATTCGTGGGTTGAGGACAGGCCCCATCCTCCAGGATGCCTGCCCGTTCTATCAGAGATCGCCCCAACTGATCCAACCCCAGGTTCCCCGGCGCAGGAAAAGCACAGGTTGGAGCAACAGCAACAGCAACCATAGCAAGCAACAAGCCAGCCAATTTATTATCATGCCTAGGTATTGATAGCTGCTGGCAAGTCTAAGGTGTGTTTTCCGATAGGTAAGCCACTGAAGCAAAATGTACCCGGAACCGCGCATTAACGTGCCTGAAGCACTTTGCACCGCTTTTTGGGTGCCCTATCCATGATTTAGGCATGACTTGGCACCAGCCAAGCAGGCACTGGTGGAACCTGACAGCAAACACCACCAACAGCTTGTACACAGGCCAGTCGAGAAGGCACAGGCGAAACCACCTAGCAAGATGCAAGCTAATCCGGGTTTGACTGCAATACAAGAGTCTGCCCCAGTCGATCGGGGGGAAGGGGGGGGGGGTTAAGGCTCTGGTGAGGAAGATGAGTCGGAGGACTCTCTGCAATATCTCTGCGGCCCATACTATCCCATGCGCATCGGGGACCGCTTCCACCAAAACCGATGTCAAATTATTCACAAGCTCGGCCGCGGGGGTTCTCGACAGTGTGGCTGGCCCATGACCGACGGGATGGGGAGGACGGCGCCCTCAAGATCCTTAGCTTGTCTGAGAACGCTGCCAAGGAATACGAGATCCACGAAGCCATCAAGTAAAGGGCACAGAATCGCTCTCGGCTTGCTTTGTTCCAGGACCACTTGACGCTGACCTGGGTGGACCGTTCCAAAACCGAGCGCAAGCATCAATGTCCTGGTTCTCCCTCTGCACGAGCAGATCTTACAAGCCATTGCTAGCATCCACGGCGCCGGGCTGGTTCATAGGGTAAGCAAACTCATGATTCCGCTTTATGTACCTGGGTAAGTTACTGACTACCTTGTCAGATATCGCCCTCGCTAACGTCATGTGGTCTGAAGGTAGACCTCGGGAAGAAGTCTATAAAGAAGGACCAGTTTCTCACCAGCCCCGTTTCCACCTGCCTTGATCGGACCAGATGCCTACCTCTGCGACTCGGGAATTCTCGTCCCAGCTGGCACCTGGGTGCCGAACAAGCTTAAGTCACAGCTAGGCTATTGCGCCCCTGAGCTCTTCCACAATCTGGAACCTAGCTTTGCTAACGACGTACGGAGTTACATGGTCCTGTTCTTATACCTGTATACGGAATATTGGTCTTTGTAACCGGGCCGGGTTTTGTGGGCGCGCTCAACTCCATTGTCGTGGTATGGTAACGCATCGCCAGCCAAGAATATCTTCAGTGCTTTTCTGGACATAAACCGACCCGACATAACCGCGGCTGAGAAGGCATTCATGCTTTCGATAACCCAACAGGTCTTTCGCCCAAAGATCGCGTCACGGCCGTGGGACTCGTATGAACTTAGGATTTCAAGACGCTGATGAGCATTTATGGAGTGCATCCCGGGGCCCAAGGTATGGGATTATACGAGTCATCATTTGTGCGAGCAGCCTGCATTTGCAGGGTGATGCGCGCACTCCCGCCGCTTTCATGAGCTGCCAGACTGCCAGAAGCATTGGGTTCGTGCTGCGGCGAGGCATGGATTGACATACCGGCCTGGTCATGGTGTGGCTAAAGTATTCGATTTACTCGTACCACTTGGTTTGACGAATTTGCCAGAGTTTTACTGAGATCCGTCGATACTTGAGTATTTATACGGTTCCAATCTGCAGGGCACACATCCCAGCTATCTACTTGGTCTATTCTTCACTTACTGCCAGTGTGAGCGCGCTAGACTTAGCTAATCACGAAAAGTATCACAGCAAATAATTCCGCGGCCAGGTATAGGTACTGGCACTGGCACTGGCACTGGCACTGGCGCTGGCGCTGGCGCTGGCGCTGGCGCTGGCTGGCAGGCGCGACGGCTCGGGCAGGCCAGTCTCCAACTGCTAACTTCCAAGGCAAAGGCAACACTGGTCAAGGTCACTCTCTTACCTAGCGGATGATGGCCAAGTGCCCCTTCTCGTTGGTCTTTTGCATTTCTTTCTCTCCGCCTTTATCACTCGCCCGCCCATATTCTTCTCACTTTGGACTAATAAATTCAAACGCTCCAAACTGCACTGCACACTGCACACTGCAAAACCCAACCAACCACACCACATACACCCCTCCCCCCCCTTCCCAACCACTAAACCCACCAGGTTAGGTACTGGCTCACCTGAACACCACCCCCACGACGCAGCAACCCCCCATCGCAGCACATTGAAAACTCAGGTCCTCCGGACACTACAACATCAACATATCGCCATCAATCGGAACAGCACCACCTTGCTGTTTCCATCCATTTTGACTGCTCCCTGCATCTCCCTGCATCCCATTAAGGTTGTTCGACCTCCGTTTTGCCTCAAAAACGGATGTCGCCGCCGTCGATGCTATGACTGAGGTCGAGCGTACCGACTTTTCCGCGCTGATCCAGTCAAAGAGAGCAAAATGCAGGCAAGTCGCTCCCTATCTTGTAGACCGGTCCCGTGCGATCATTTTGGTACCATTTTTATGGTTCTGACTGCGTGCAGTTCAATTAGGGCCTCCAAGAAGAGGAAGCTTCGCGAGGTCTACAGTGTCGCGACACAGCGGGACGCCCTACCGCTCCTCGACCCTCCTGCCAACGACCCAGAACCCCCCACACAGGAGGAATGGCGCTTTCTTAATGACAATGCCGTCTTGAAGTAGGCTCTATCCATCCCCTGCAATTCGTGCACGACGCGTTTTCACGTCCAGGCGCCGGCATTCATGCTAATTCGTCCCACCAGTGGGCCATTTCTCGATGAGCGCAACCTGCCCCTGCGACAGGTTCCGCCATTCTTCCTGCCCAAGCCCCAAGGAACGAGTCCAAAGCCCACAGGTCAAGATGCAACTCCGGTCTCTCCGAACCATGCCAAGGAAAACGGTGTCGGGCCCGTGCAGTCTACTCCGGGTCCCGACGCCGCGCAGACACAACCAAACGCCGATGAGTTTCGTATTGAGACGATGATACCGCCTGCAGACGCCCAAGGAGCGGCCAGGCTTCCGATCGCCGAGCCTCCACGGGTGGATGAGGAGAGTCCCAACCCAGCCCAGCCCTCTGCCCAGACTACAGAGCCCGAGTTATCCAACGGGGCATCAGACGACCGAAGCATTGCAGCCACCAACATCGACTCGGCTGGGACATCTTCCGCGAATCATACGGGTACAGCTGGCAGGGAGGTCGCCTTCGTCGAACGGGATAAGCAGCGGACCGACTCTACGACCGCGCAGCGATGGCAGAACGCTGAGGCTGCGGGTCGCGAATCAGCCTCTGATGCGATGGATCTGGACGAGACTCCCGGTCGCTCCGACGAGCAGTTGAGATTGGGTCCCCTCAGGAAGCCACCTCCTCTAGATGCCTCAAGACCGTTGGACGTCTTGTCTTCTCCAGGTTCTACCACACAGACGGCCACGACCCCAGCCGTCCAGGATGCATCACCAGACACCAGTCCCGACGACGACGGCCCACCGTACCCTGGCGAGGACGACGATTCGGAGCATCGGAAGATGGACGAGGACAACCATGACGCAGAAGGTTCTGGACAGGTCCTCGACCAGACTCAACGGGAGGAAGGAGTTGATGTGGCTGTTGCGCAGCGAGCACCCGCGCCTCCATCAAACAAGCCGGTAGAGGCGACAGAATCCGCCAGTGGCCTTCAGGGCAGCACGCCCGTCGTGGAGAAAGAGGCTGCAAACCAACCTGTTGCACCTCAAGGTCCCGCTCCGCCAGCTGGCCACCTCCCCGTCTCTGGTGCTGCAGCTGCAGTCTCAGTCCCTGATGGAGAACTCACCATCCGACCTGAGCCCGGCAGCCAAGCTAGTCCTTCTACAGCTCAAGACGATGCTCATCAGAAGACCCGAAGACCCTCTCCACTCCAGTTTGCCTCTAAAGGCACAGACGAGGAGGTCAGTGGCCCAACAGATGCGGTCAGCAAGGAGCAGGGTGCATCATTTTCTGTATCCGTATCAACGCCTTTGATGAACGGCACTGGGCTTGAACCGAAAACCCAGGCGTCTCAGGCTTCACAAGCCGGCCATGTCCCAGACTCTCACACTGAGGAGGCAATCGGGGATGAGCATGACCCGCCCTCGACCAGCTCTGTCCTTCGGACAAGATCTTTGGCTGAGAAGAACGGTCACAGGCACAAGAGGGCTCCTACTGTAGTTTTCGAGAGGCCGAAAAAGCAACCCGGCGAGACGATAGTTGCCAGCCGATCCCAGTCTCGACCCGACCGCATACCGACTGACGACTATTTTGTTCCTCTATTCTTTGATGGCTTTACGAGACAATCTCAGTGGATGAGGAGTCCAGAACAATTGTTGGTCACTTCGCACAAGACGATCTCGACCCCCGACTGTGGCATTGCTCTTCATGAAAACCAAGCCTGCAAGGTCTTGCGCAGGATATACCACCTACAACAGCATGACAAGTGGTCCCTGAGACAACCAAAAAGGTGCCCCGAGCCGACACGGCCTCCCTCGCACTGGGACCTGATGATGCAGGAGATGAAATGGATGAGGACTGATTTTCGAGAGGAGCGGAAGTGGAAGAGGACAGTCGCACGAAGTCTAGCCGAGGCATGTGCTGCATGGGTGGGATCTAGTCAAGAGGAGAGAAAGATCTTACAGGTAAACGCGAGAATCCCACCAATCGACGGAGAACATTCATCTAGCAAGACTGGGACAACTCCGCTGGAAGAGGAGTCTGCCCCAACGCCGATGCCCGACCTTGTCCCATCTGGAGATGCTGACTCTCCAATGGATATCGATGACGAGCCTCGGGACTGGAACGCTCAGACGGTTTCGCCGTCTGCAATTTTTGCGCTGCAGGAAGACGAAGTCGTATTTGGTCTTCAACAGTCATCGGCATCCGAGCAACTTTTGGAGGAGCTGCCTCTGTATAGCGCGCCGCTGAAATTGCCCCAGTTTGATGTCACTGGGCCTGCGTACGATCCGGACAGCCACTGGCGCAGGCCAGCCTTGCCACTCAGCAAATATGTTGAAGGCGAAATGACACTCAAGTCCCCTGGCCCCCGGCCGAAGCGGAGTCGGTATCGATACGCAGTAGAGGACGAGGACGATGATGGCGAAGTAGTATTTGGCGACGGCCAAGGCCGCAGCTCGGACATACCCGCGGAGAACACGGACGTAGCTTTGTTCCGCCCAGAAATGAAGGTTGTGAGGGACCGGCTCCATGCCGGACACCAATTCAGGCCGCCAACCGAGTCGCTCATGCCCCTGCAGAGCTTCTTCGAGTCCAGGATCGCCTCCCAGTGGACCGCGGCGGAAGACGAGGAGCTCAGAAAACAAGTCCGCGAGTACTCGTACAACTGGTCTTTGATCTCAAAGAACATTTCGTCAAAATCTCTCTTCATTTCGGGCGAAGAGAGACGGACGCCCTGGGAATGTTTTGAGCGGTGGGTCCAATTAGAGGGATATCCGAATGACGTGGCCAGGACTCAGTACTTCCAGACTTATCAAAGAAGGATTGACCAAGCGCAGAGGGCGATTGCGCTGGCCAATCACAACGCAGCGCAACAAGCTGCTCCGAACGGTGCGGTCGTGCCACGGCGGCGACCAACTTTACCTGTGCGAGTCGAGAGGCGGACTCCTAGGAGACATCTGGCCCTGATTGACGCCATGAAGAAGCTGGCCAAAAAGCGCGAGGCGGCCGCTGCGAAGCAGCAGCAGAGCGCTAATAATCAGAGCAGGAGGACGTCAACGGAGGCCCCGCAGCAAAAGCTGAATATCAGGACGCCAGAAGACTACGCTCGGCTTCGGCATGAACGGGACAAGCAGGTGACGGAAAAGCTTGCGAGGACACTTGCCGCGCAGCAGGAGGCCCAGAGAAGGGTGAGTACAACTTAGTTGCCAGTTTGACAGGTGAACATGCTGACCAGACCTACGCAGGCTGCCATGCAAGGCAGATCCCAGGCTCAGCTGGGCCAGGTGGCAGGTGCCCCGGGAGCCTCCCAGACCGTCCGGACGGCCGCCGCAACACATGCCGCCGTCGCCGCAAACCCACTGTTGGCTCGCACGCTCGGGGTCGCGCAACAGCGGCCGGGCATTCCAATGGCACAGCAGACTGCGATTGCAGCGCAGATGGCAGCAGCAGGTGGTCTCGTCCCTCACATGCCTGTCAATGGCATGAACCAGCACACGCAGGCTCAGCTCGCTGCTCTGCAGCACCAGCAACATGTCCAAAGGGCAGCAATGGAATCAAGGAGGATAGCGGAGCAGCAACGACGGCAACAGATGGCGAATCAGGCCCAGATTCAGGGCCAGATGCCACCCCAGATGCAAGGGCACACTCCTCAACCGCAGCAACAGCAGCAACAAGCGCCGCAGCAACCACAACAGCAGCAAAGCCACCACCAGCAGCAGCAGCAACAACAACAGATGCCGCCTCAACACTCTCCTCCAGCGGCGCAGGCGCAGGCGGCTCAGCAGCCTCAACAAGGCCCGCAAACCCACCCCATACCAAATGGCTCGGCCGCCCAACAGGGCTCTCCTGTCATTCGCAATTCAATGAACGGCATCAATCAGAACAGCTACATGATCAACTCCATGGCCTCATACACCCCTAATGGCATGGGCATGGCCGCCTCGCCGGGGGCAGTCGGGATGGGAATGCAAAATGTGGGAGCTGGGTCACCACCAGCACCTAATTTCAACCGGCAGCAGCAGCAGTTACCGCCCCAGATCCAAGCTCAGATCATGGAAATTGAGAATCAAATCAGGGCCAAATACCCAAACATGAGCCAGCAGCAGGCTCACGGGCAAGCCCTCCAAATCATGCAGCAACGCCTCATGCAGAACCAAGTGGCAAGGAGCAATGTCGCCCAGACTGCTATGGACGCCGCGGCTGGAAGCCCCCATCAGCAGCAGGGAATGGTCAACGGCATGCCAGCTGCTGCAAGTCCTCACCAGTACGCGCAGATGCTGAGGCAACACCAGGCTGCCCAGGCACAGGCGGCCAACCAGGCCAACCAGCAGCAGCACCAGCGTCAGCCCAGTGCAGGGGCAACTCCAATGGCAGGCAGGTAGGATTGTGAGCCTTCTGAGGACACACATTTCATCGCGCGGCGCCTACTCCCGCTACTGCTCGATTTTGGCCTTCCAGTGGCTGAGGCTGCCTTGTTCAAAGACAGGAAACCAGCTGAGGCGTCGACGCCAATCCGAGCCGCATTGTGCTGGATGGAATGACAGACATTTCCCCGCAAGAAAGAATGAGCAGAGCAAAGACCTGCCAGACGGACATCCAGATGAAGAGAGGAGGAGCTCATCGGGGAACAAGCCGGCTGTGCGCAACCTGCGGGTGGATTAGGCAAGGGGAAACAGGGAAGAATCAGCCAGGACTACGGCCCTAAGTCGACATATAGCGGTTGGACTACCGGTTTTGAGGCGTCCAGGCAGTGGTACGTTAACTGTAGCTAGGCTGTAGATAACCACCCCCACATATACTGAGCGGCAACTGAGCGACACAGCTGCAAGACATACTATACAAAGAAAATACAGTAAAATCAAGCGTCATGCAGCCAAGCATTTGAGGGTAGTGATTCGCATGTGATAAGCCATGGCGGGATTGCCGTCTCCGCCCGGAGATGGGATTGCTAGTTTACCCCGGCCGGTGCGGTGCGGTGGTGCTGTGCTATTCTCTGGGCGGCAGTCTTGTCGGACCGACGAGTATCTGCAGGGTCTGCGGGCTAGCTTGTAATACACCAGATATGGGAGATTGGGGATTCCCGAGGTAAAATCGCGTTGGGCAAAAGTTACCCCAGGTTTTTCGCTCGCGGGGACGGACATGGATGTTGCAGCGAGCGTTTTGGCGACACACAAATACACACACCTCATGATCGTCTCTCCCGCATGGAACGTCATTATTAGCCGGTTCGCCCTTGGTCTTTTTTTGGGCGGGCAAAGCGTCGTTGGATCACCTGTGGGTAGGCGGGGGGGGGGGGCGCTTCACATGGAAAGTATTTAAGTAGGTCACGATGTCGGCGGAGAAAATGCAGAGCGTAGGTAGAGACTAGGTGGAGATACCCGACTGTTTTATTAGTCGTGTGGTCTGTGTCGCCACCGCGTGGGCTTATCAAGACATTGATATCACCGACAAGACTGCGAGACAACCTCGTAAACATCGAGGGAGCAGGACGATACCCAAACGGTCTCACTGTGAAGGTTCACGCGCACGAACGACAATTGTCTTGAAAGCCCCACACGAAAGAACACCGCAAATATGACGGGTGAGAAGCTCTGGTGGAAGGAGGGAGTGGCATAGTGAGTCTCCCTCGAGATGCCCTTGTGGTTCACCCGGCATTCCCCAGTGCTCAGCATCCAATGGCCGTGACAATACCGGAACAAGATGCTGATTGACGGTACAACCGCCTCACGCGAACAGTCAGATATATCCGGCCAGCTTCAAGGATAGCAATGGAGATGGCCTGGGCGATATCCCCGGCATTGTCAGCAAGGTGGACTATCTCAAACATTTGGGAATCGACATCGTCTGGGTATCCCCGATGTTTGAGAGGTGAGTTCCATCGAGACGAGCTACTTGGCGTTACTTTGGTACTAAGCTTTACATAGCCCACAGATTGACATGGTAAGATGTCCTCTCGCATCGAGGGATGAGCTGGGGTATTGACCACTGTGCAACATTTCTGACAGCGTGCAGGGCTACGACATATCAAACTACGAGGCCGTGCACGCGCCGTACGGGACCGTCCAGGACATGGAGGTCCTCATCGACGAGTGCCACAAAAGGGGCATGCGCCTCATTCTGGACCTGGTGGTAAACCACACATCCGACCAGCACGCCTGGTTCAAGGAGTCGCGGTCCTCCAGGGACAACCCGAAGCGCGACTGGTACATCTGGCGGCCCCCGCGGTACACCGAGGACGGGACGCGCATGCCGCCGACCAACTGGCGCAGCTACTTCAGCGGCACGGCGTGGGAGTGGGACGAGCACACGCAGGAGTACTACCTGCACCTGTTCGCCAGGGAGCAGCCGGACCTAAACTGGGAGAGCAACGGGTGCCGGCGGGCCATCTACCACAGCGCGATGCGGTTCTGGCTGGACAAGGGGGTCGACGGGTTCCGTATCGACACGGTCAACATGTGGTCCAAGGGCCCCGTGGCGGAGCTGAGGGACGCCCCTGTCGTCAACCCGGGCACGTTCGACCAGCCGGCGTGGTGCCTGTACGCCAACGGGCCGCGGATGCACGAGTTCCTGCGCGAGATGAACCGTGAGGTCCTCGACAAGTACGACGCCATGACGGTCGGGGAGCTGCCGCACACGCCGGACCCGGCGAGGGTGCTGGACTACGTGCGGCTGGGCGACAAGCAGCTGAACATGGTGTTCCAGTTCGACATTGTGGACCTGGGCCAGGGATCGCCGTACAAGTACCAGTTCCGGAAGTGGACGCTGCCGGAGCTCAAGAGCATCGTGGCCAAGTGGCAGCAGTTCATCGAGGGCACGGATGGGTGGACGACGGCATTTTGCGAGAACCACGATCAGGGCCGGTCCGTGTCACGGTTCGCATCCGACGCGCCCGAGCACAGAGACAAGTCGGCCAAGCTGCTGGCGCTCATGATGTGCTCCATGACGGGGACGCTCTTCGTCTACCAGGGCCAGGAGATTGGGATGGTCAACATCCCCCGGTCGTGGCCCGTGGACGAGTACCAGGACATCGAGGCGCTGGGGTACTACGAGGAGGTGAGGCGGGAGACGGGCGGCGACCCTGCCGCGCTCGACGAGGTCCTCAAGAACATGTCCCTGCTGGGCCGCGACAACGCCCGCACGCCCATGCAGTGGGACGCCTCGCCGCACGGGGGGTTCACCGACTCGCCGCAGGGACCCTGGATGCGCACCAACGACTCGTACCCCGAGATCAACGTCGCCGACCAGCTGGCGAGGCCCCAGTCATCGGTTCTAGGCTTCTGGAGGGATATGATTCGCTTCCGCAAGGCGCACGCGCCTCTGCTCGTGCATGGCACGTTCGAGGTCGTCGGGCCTGACGACGAGAAGACGTTTGTATTTGTCAAGAAGAGGGATGGCCGCGACGAGGAGATGGCGCTGGTGGCGCTCAATTTCTCGGGCGAAGAGCAGGAGGCTGGGTTCCCTGCGTACAAAGAGGGACGCTGGGTATTGCAGGTTGGTAACTACGATCAGGAAAAGGGCACGCGGGCGAGCGAGAAAGGGGTTGTGCTGAGGCCTTGGGAGGCGCAGTTATACCTATTTGAGAGAGGGCGAGCCTGCAATGCTCGTGTGAATGGTCGCATCTGAGTGCATGGGTGGTCGGAAGCATAAATTGATAGATAGTCCCGAACCGTTGGGCTGAGTCGTGGGGATAAGGGGATATTGGACGCCTCGCACGCCTGCTATCGAGTCCGCACTATTGAGCGTTACTGGGTTCATTTCATATTTGCCCATCTTCACACCTCGCTGGCGCCGGATACGCGATCTACCTGCTGTCAGTGATTGTCGAGCGTTCTTGCTAATTCCGCTGTAGCTAATGTGATCGGAGGCCAGAGTCCAGGAGACCTGTGGCGTGCCGGATCTCGAAGGCAATGCAAACGAGCAGCGTGATATTTCCGTGAGCTTCGACCATATGCCCATATACATGTTGCACATGAGCAGGCATATACGTCCGTATCCAACATCACAAGTGGCAGTCCATGATCACAGCCTCGCAGGTGTGTGGGCTTGAAAGCTTTCTCGGTTTATATTTGCCTCGGGTCGAGAAAGCTGCTCATCGACGGAACCAGTCATTCTTCTCCCTCGACACTGGCTTCGAGGAGATGGACCAGTTGTTGACTCCCCACCACCACCTGCGGACCTTTGCGCCTATCGAGTTCCCGCTCATCTGGGCGTTCTGGTTCCAGTACCGCCAGCCGCACCAGGCGAGGTTGTATACGACACCCTGCAACATGGGCATCACGAGCTGCAAGAGCGAGGCATAGCATTAGCGTCTGTCGTTCATTTTGCCCCAAGACCAAGGATACAGAGCCCCAAGGGGCCGTCGGAACGCACCTGGTCCCGCGTGGTAATCCAGGCGACCATCCACCCCGACTTGGCATCCTGTATGCTGTGCAGGTAGCTCTGCTCGAAGCGGAGGTCGGGGATGGGCGGCAGGTTTGAGAAGCGCCTTGCGGGCCTCAGCACGCTGACGGGGATGTCATCCTCGTCGTCTCCTCCCCCCACGCGGCCCTCGGCCTTGTCCAGGTGGACGGGCTCCCTCGTGTCGGCGGCAGTTGAGGGGTTGAGGTCGTGGCGGGCCGAGGGCGCCCTGTTGATGTGGGCTGTCTGGATCGTCTCCGCCACCTGCATTGTGACTTCGGATGATGCCATTCTGGGCTTTGAGGGGGGCGGCCGCTCGCGACACTGACCGTGGCTGCTTTATGGGGGCGGTGGCCCGTTCGTGTGTAGCGCTCTGAGCGATAGCTGGTCCTACTTTGCTCTGGCAGGGGGGCCTTTTTAGCCTTCCTGGAGCCGGCTCACGGCGAGGAAAGCAGCGGGCGAGCGTGACGTCAGGTGGATTCAGGTACCAATTTGATTTCGCCTGACAGCTGCCTGAGCGTGACTGTGCTGAAAAGGGGTGATGATGGCTATGGGTCAGTCAGTAATCCGCCTGTGAAGCTCGTGGTGATTGCTGATAGCCGTTGTGGCTGTCGTGGAGAATGGATGGGCGAAGCGTGAAGCCTGACGGTTTGACGTATGCACAGCCGTCACGGGAGGTGGCTAAACGACCTACCAACCTAGGTACCTTACTTCCCTCCATAGGCACTTAGTTACCTACGCTACGTACCGAGGTTCAACAGCCTACACTAGTACCTCCACGTCCACAGACAATATTCCACAACGCTCACTTTGTAACAAGACGAAGTATTTTGACCTGAAAAAAAAACCAAATAGTTGAATTAAGGAAATGGTGACTGCCAGGAAATTCATTGCACTGGTGTATTATGGGAATAGCCCTCTAGCCCCGTCCAGCTCATTACAGAGCGCTATGTCAGTGATGTATACAAACAACCCTATGTATGATAGGGCACACGCAGCCCGGGGGCCTAAGCAGTGGGCTGTGACCAATGGCAAGGCTGGCGGGGGTGGGCCCCCCAACTCGCTACAGGCGTCCAAACTCTGACACCAAGGAAAAGAGAGCAAGGCCCATTTGCCCATCAGCCACCTTTGATCTGACCCTTCCCCATCCATAAAATCTTACGAAACCCCGCCGGCCCTTGAAGACACCACACACATACCTGCCACGAGCTCTTCCCTTTTCCTTTGTCTTCATAAGGGACTCTCCTCAAGACCTGCAACCCTGCGACATTGCGAGGCTGCCGTCTTCCACACTGATCGAGAGAAAGTCGCTCCGGCGTCCAACCCAGCCTCAAAATGAGTGACGCACAGGCTAACGTACGTTGCTGCTGCATCC
Organism: Stenocarpella maydis; assembly: GCA_002270565.1. NCBI lineage: Eukaryota > Fungi > Ascomycota > Sordariomycetes > Diaporthales > Diaporthaceae > Stenocarpella > Stenocarpella maydis. Next base: position 544,154 of record NQMI01000018.1, read on the forward strand.
GCATCTTAATTCCCGCTCCCAGCCAGTGTTCCGCCTCTTCTGCCAACGGAGGCCCCGTCGTCTCGTGTCCCACTGTCGACTGCACATGGGCCTTCTGTGCTTCTGATGCATCTGCTAACACGCCAGTTTTGTAGGAAGCCGAGAAGAACGTCAGCCCATCCTTTCCCAGCCCCCTGCGCCCCAACATGCACGCTGCGTCGCCCGACCCGGGTGTGTATGTTGTCTTGCGCATCCAGGCTGACTGAAGACTGCAGATCGAGATATGGAAGGTCAAGAAGCTCATCAAGAGGCTCGAGGCCGCTCGTGGTAACGGCACATCCATGATCTCCCTCATCATCCGTATGTCTTGTCCCCCGCCGAGACGCGCCGGGTATCAGCGCGGCTGACTGACCTCCCGTTCCCACCAGCCCCCAAGGACCAGGTCTCTCGTGCTGCAAAGATGTTGGCTGAAGAATACGTACGTATCACCCGCATTGCACGCTCATAATACCACAGCAGCATACTGACACCGCGAAAACAGGGCACGGCGTCCAACATCAAGTCGCGTGTCAACCGGCAGTCTGTCCTGTCTGCCATCACCTCCACCCAGCAGCGTCTGAAGCTGTACAACAAGGTCCCTCCCAACGGCCTGGTCGTCTACTGTGGTGAAATCTTGACTTCCGAGGGCAAGGAACGCAAGGTCAACATCGATTTCGAGCCCTTCAAGCCCATCAACACCTCGCTCTACCTCTGTGACAACAAGTTCCACACCGAGGCTCTCGCCGAGCTCCTCGAGTCTGACCAGAAGTTCGGCTTCATCATTATGGACGGTAACGGCGCGCTTTTTGGCACCCTCAGCGGCAACACCCGAGAGATCGTCCACAAGTTCTCGGTCGACTTGCCCAAGAAGCACGGTCGTGGTGGTCAGTCTGCCCTCCGTTTCGCCCGTCTGCGAGAGGAGAAGCGTCACAACTACGTCCGCAAGGTCGCAGAGTTGGCCGTCCAGAACTTCATTACCAATGACAAGGTCAACGTGGCTGGGCTCATTCTCGCTGGTTCCGCCGATTTCAAGAACGACCTGAACGCGTCCGACATGTTCGATAACCGTCTCGCCTCCAAGGTCATCAAGGTTGTCGACGTCTCATACGGTGGAGAGAACGGCTTCAACCAGGCCATCGAGCTTGCCTCCGAGACTCTTGGCAACGTCAAGTTCATCCAGGAGAAGAAGCTCATCGGAAAGTACTTTGAGGAGATCAGCCAGGACACCGGCAGGGTCTGCTATGGCATCGAGGACACGCTCAAGGCGCTGGAGCTCGGAGCTGTCGAGACCCTGATTGTCTTTGAGAATCTCGAGATCAACCGGTGGACGCTCAAGGACGCAAACGGGGCCGAGTACATTGTGCACACGACCAAGCAGCAGGAGACCTCTGGCGACCGCTCCATGTTCATGGACAAGTCCTCGGCCTCGGCAGGCCAAGAGATGGAGGTTGTGACCCAGGAGTCCTTCCTCGAGTGGATTGCGGAGCACTACAAGGACTTCGGTACAACCCTGGAGTTTGTGTCGGACCGATCGACCGAGGGCAACCAGTTCGTCAAGGGCTTTGGTGGAATCGGAGGCCTTCTGCGCTACAAAGTCAACTTTGAGCAGTTGCAAGATATCGACGACGACGACGATGACTACTACGACGATTGACAGTTTGAATCCCTCGTGAACGACGAGGGCTCTTCAACTCAAGCAATCCCGTCCGAGCCGACGACGGCTGCCGATCCTCAGAAGCCGGCGCCCAAGACAGCGTCCGGGAAAGTCTCACCTGCGCAGCGGCGCCTGATGAAGGGCTTCGGTGCCAACCCCGGCCAGTCGCCTCACCAGGCCGTACGGCCGTCACCGCTCCGCTCCGTCATGACGGCATGAGGGCTTCTTGAGTTAGAGAAACACGGTGGTAGGTTCAATCCCTCATCATGCCTCTGGCCCACCCAGCTGGGGATCGCGCAGTTGCTGAAGTGTACCGTCAGAAGCGTTGCCTGTGGTGTCCCTGGGCGCCGAGAAGTTGAAGAGCCCAGAAGACGCCTAAGTTGCGGGGCTGCCAAAGACAGGGCAGATGGAGAAGGATAGACGCAAGGGAGACTGATGTTGGTATGGGTGTAGACCTGGTTGCTGATCTATCGTCGGGAAAATGCCCAGAGCAAGACAACAGTCTTGTCCAGTCGGTGGACGCACAGCTGTAGTCACTCTTGCTCCTTGCTTTTGAGTCGCTCGTTTCGATTGATAGTGCTACACACAAAATCCAACTTGATACGCTCTTTCGACTCGTGTGTCACGTCCCACAACGGCGGAGCTTGGCACATGTGCGGGAACAAAGCTGAGGGGCTGGCCGCCTTGATACACTCACTGGATTACCTGATGGTGGTGCTGTTGGGGATGCACAGCACGACCAGCCGTAACAGGTTTTCGGGGAGCTCCAGCTCCGGTTCAAATCGAGCATTTCGGGATGGGGACTGGGCGTCGTTGCTGGCGTTGCTTGAATAGCCCCCGAAGACCGGCCCCTCCGCAGCCCGCACCTGCGCACCACCACCACAATCCTGGCCCAACCAGGAGCGGAACAAATGTAGGATGTGCATAATAAAAGCGCCTCACGCACCCAAGAATGGCAGTCATGACTGCTCGATCTGCTCCTCTCGGTTGACTGCTTTCATCATTGGCAATTAATTTTTGTGGACATGCAAGTCGGTTTTCGCTGACGATTGGGCTCCTCAAGAAATTTTCTGAGCCCAGGTTTCGTGCATGACTCCCGCCTAGCCAGAGCTTCCTACGTTAGAGACAAGGGCACAGCAGCCATGGTACAGACCAAGCACCAGGGCGAGGGCGAAACGTGCCCAAAGAGGCCGCTGGTTGCCTTCCTCGGCCCTCCCTCCTCCTTCACACACCAGGTGAGTATCCGGGTCAGCCCGAGCCCGTGGCAAATAATCCGTACAGTTCAAGATACATAGCATACGGAGCGGCTAACACCCCGGCCCTCAAAAAAAGGCCACCAAGGCGGCCTTCTCAGAGGATGAGAACACGCTCGACCCGGTGGCCACGATAAAGGACGTCTTCGACGCCGTGGCGGCCGGCACCGCCGACTACGGCGTCGTGCCCTTTGAGAACTCGACCCACGGTGTCGTCACCTTCACGCTGGGCTACCTGGCCGACCGCGGCGGCGACTACGGGTCCCTGAGCGTCTGCGGCGAGGTGTACATTGACGTGCACCACTTCCTGCTGGGCCGCCGCCGCAGCGACGACGACGACCTCTCGCACATCCGCCGCGTCTACAGCCACCCGCAGGCCTTTGGGCAGACGCAGGGGTTCGTGTCGCACCGCCTCCCCGCGGGCGTCGAGACCATCGACGTCAGCTCGACGAGCAAGGCGGCTGAGATGGCCGGGCTCGACGCCTCGGGGGCGACGGCGGCCATCTCCAACGAGAGCGCCGCGGCGGCGTTCGGGCTCGACGTGCTGGCGCGGTGCATCGAGGACAGGGACGACAACGCGACGCGCTTCTTTGTGCTGCGGCAGCGGGGGACGGGGGATGGCAAGGGGGTAGAGCGAGCAGCGGCGGCCGAGCACGAGGCATCACCAGCACGGGCAGGGGCCGCGGGGGGCCACAAGAGCCTCGTCTCGTTCACGGTGCCGCACCGCTCCCCTGGCGCGCTGGCCGCCGTGCTGGACGTCTTCAGGAAGTTTGGGCTGAACCTGACGAGCATAAACAGCCTGCCCAGCCTCATCCAGCCGTTCCACTATCTCTTCCTCGTCGAGTTCGACGGGAGCAGGTACCACGACCGCGAGGGAAAGGTCGAGGCAGCGCTGGGCGAGGTCGCCAAGGTGGCCCAGAGCTCGCGGTGGTTAGGGAGCTGGGAGGACCGGCGGTAGATGCATCTTGTCACATCAGGCGTCACCGTGTACGCCTGTGAGCAGGGAGGAAGCAGGACATCTTGCTTCATGTGTTACTTTTGATGCTCCTTGGCAAAGCCTCTACCGGCAAATAGTACTACGACCACAACTGCCCTCTTCCGGGGCCCCAAGATGCGGACTTCATTTCCCTCCCAAGGTTCACCGCCCGCCTTGACACGCATCCTGCTACGTAACAATTTCCATCTAATATGGGACGACGCCTGGCGCAGGACCGTGTAACAAGCTGTGTATCTTCTATTCCGCCTAGCCCTTGGACTCCCAAACAATCAGGACAGCATTTTTGGTCCGTCAACGCTGGTAAGAGAATGAGACTGCTAATCCCGGTTCGCCGAGGTCATGGCCGCCCGCGGCTTCTCAGGGCTGCCTCTGAGGGCCAGGGAGGCCGGCGCAGGACCCGCCTGCAGCTTCAGATTGCCATTGGGAGCTGCAACACGGTCGACTGTGGGCAGCTCAGGCCTCGCCGCCACGTTCTGAGCGGCCTCGGGTATCTTGGTAGCGCTCGCTGGGGCCGAGCTCTCAGCAGCCGGCGTCGACGGCAGATCCTGAGCCTGCTTTGGAGCAGCACCTGGCGCTTGCGGCGTTGAGCCTGAGGCAATGCCTGGCTCTGCGCGCTTAAGCGGTGCGGCTTGGATGACGTCTCCAGTATGTTCAGGCTCGTGCTCGGGAATGTCGCTGGCGCTACCATCCGAAGCAGACTCGGCTGCCTCGGGAGAGGACGCGATATTTGATGGCGTCGAGGCCGAGTCTGTTGAGCCACCGCGTTTCTTTGCCAGCCGTTTTGCCTTGCCATCCTCACCAAAGTTGACTTTGATGTGCAACTTCACCACACGACTATCGGTCGAGTCGGGGCTCTCAGGGGCGACATCTTCATCTTCGTCCACAGCATCATCCTCAAACTCTTCCTCATCCTCGGTCTCATCTTGGGGAATGTGGTCGTCCTCACCGCCAAAATCTGCCTCAGACTCGTCATCGTCATCGTCGTCAGACACGTAGGGTCTGTTCCGCTTCCGAGAGCCGGGCCAGCCGTTTGTGGCATGTTGTGCGGCGGCAGTTCGTCTGGGCCTGCCAGTGGGTCCAATCTCTGGCGCCTCGCTCATCTCAGTATCCAGGCTGCCACCGTTTGCGTCGTCGCCCTGAATGCTGGGCGCAGCGCTTGCATCGCCATTGCTCATGTTGTCGGCAGTGAGCCGGGGAGGGGGCCTCGACTGGCGGCCGCTTGCCGTGATAACAGGGCCAGCCTCAACAGGAGTGTGGTTTCGGGTGTTTCGCGTCGATCGGCGGTTATTAGTCGAGTCGGTGTAGAAGTCTTCGTCATCGGAGTAGGTGTATTTGACCCGCTTCCCTCTCGTTCGACCCTCGTAGAGAGAGAAACCAGGCTCCGGTCGGCGGAAGCGTTCCTTTTGCGTGCGTCTGTACTCGCGTCGCTTGCGTTTCTGTGGACATGTGTGCGTCAGCTCGTCGCCTCCCAAGAATGTGCATGTGATGATAGGCGCAGGTCGAGGCAGCAGTGCGGTGATGCACACACCTCCTCCTTCTCCTCGAAGTTTGCGATATTGTTCAAGATGCTCTTGCTGAGCTTGCGCGCGTTCTGGCCGTTGTCCCTGCCCAGCTTCTCGGCAAGAGCCTTGGCCTCGTCAATGCTACCGGCAACATTTATCCACTGCCTGTTGTACAAGGCGGCTGGGTTGCCCTCCCTGTATATACGGAACGAGCAGTTGTCGTCTCCCTCAACCAGGTAATAGCGGCGCTTTTCGCTGTCGTGGCCCCATGGCTGGACAGACAGGGGTTGGTTGAGATCGTCGGCGGTGCGTTTCTGATTGTAGCTGGTATTGACCAAGGCCTTGACGGCGTCGGAGTACCCCAGGGCCCAGAGGGTCAGGGTCTTGAGTAGAAGGACCTGTGATTGTAGCGCGCCATCAGTGCTTGCACTTAGAGAGATTCCTGAAAGCTTATGCCGCTTACTCGCTCTGTGGGCGAGATGGTCTGGAAGGTTGCGCCGCCTGCGAGGGGGCTCCGATCGTTCCATTCACGGGGCCATTGAGGCTTGAAGTCTTTGCCATTGATGGCATCCTCACTCAGTGCCTTGTGGTAGTGTCCGATCCTGAGTGCCAGGGTAAGCCAGGCGCGCGTTTGGTGGGGCAGGTGGTAAGACCGCGTACTTGATGTCTTGCTTCCGGTTCAGAAGCAGGCCGAGAACAACACACAGAAACTGCTCGACTCGCTCGGCAGGAGGGTCTTGTTGGATGTCCTGCTCGAATTCGAGGGGACCAAAATGCGCCAGAGACCGGGGCATGACACTGTCGAATCGCTTGCGGAACATGACAATGAACTGCGAGGTTGGTGAGCCGGGGTTGCGGCAACGCGACCGCGCATTTTCGCGTCTTTCCGTAGGTGTGACGCGACAAACTAGCCTCATGACTTACTGCAATGTCTGGATTGTCTGCAAAAACGTAATCGTGGGGCGGGGAGGGCTCCCTCTTGCGCGTCGGAGGCGACATCTCCCTCTTCCTTGCCTCGATGGCTTCGTCCTTGGAGACGCGATGGAAGAACTTCAGAATGCCATTCTGCGGCTTCAGCTCGATTTCCGACTCGTCGCCAGAGGGAGCTGGGGATAAAGAAGAGACAGAAGACAATTCAGACGAGTCGTCGGCCATTCTTACCTTGGCTGCTGACGACTTCGTTGCGGTTGCAGGTTGCAGTGTGGGAGTGCTGGTTGCAGTGGAGGAAGGAAAGTTCCAATGAAGTAAGGCTCGGTGACGGAATGGAGGCAGGTGGTCCCGCTAAGCTAAAGATCGAGGAGCCGCACGACGACCACAAGGCAATGTGATTCGCCGAATCGGATTAACACAGACATATCAATGCTTCCATTATGCCCGCCCTGGTTCTCACTCCTCTGCCTACATGACATTCACCTGCTTCCTGCCCCGTGCTGCCCAATCCAACGTCCTTGTCTCCGGTTTTGCAGCCGCGTAGATAGCATGGCTTGGGAACAACCCCTCTGGTCGCCTCTCCTCGTGTCGTCTTATCATGAATAAGCCCGGCTTCGGATGCCTCCAGTCTGGGATCAATGTGGGCTTCAGGTCGCAATAGCCCGTGGCCGTTCACAAACTCTCGGCCATCTCTGTCCGCGTCGCCCTTTAGTTATCGCCCCAACAAGGGTCCCATGGGTGTATATTGTGGAGATATTCACTTCTCTGCGGAAGTGTTGCCGCCGGCCCCGCAGATCAACGCATGATGGTCGTTGCCCGCATCTTGAGCTTGCATCCATTCGGGGGTCTTGGCGGCAACCATCCCGCCGTCATAGATAAGCGCGTTGCTCCCATCCTCCTTGTGTTGTCCACTGCGCCGAAAAATGTCGACCAGTATCGAGCCAACTCCAACAGAAAACCGTTCGGGCCCGTGCACCCCGGTTGTCGACCGAGGCGAAGCAAAAATCATGCAAAAGAGCCGCTTGGTTCCTCAAATACCAACACCCGCAAGTATTGGGGTGGACAGGCCGCCTCCGGGGAGGGGTTGTTTGTGTCTTGTATTGGGGGCGTCCCGGCACTTTATCCCAACAGTATCCGCTTGCAGTCAAGTAACCCCATGGAGTTATTTGACGCGAGGCATTAGAAAAGACAAGTTTCCTGGGTTCAATGTTGTTCTGGCTCACAAATTGGCTTTGATCGTTTGAGGTAGTGCTGATTCAGGCAAACCGTGTTCCTTGTGTGCTGCAACGGCGCCAGGTGAGTGCCACGGGAAAATCGCGCAACTCAAGCGCTCCATCACATAGCTGGCCAGATCTATGAACGAGGGCATCGTGAAAGCCCAGTGCCAACCACTAGCGCCAACAGTCGATTCGCAGCGGCTTTGGAGCAACCCGCAGCAGCCGGAGTAGCAAACAACCCGCTTGGGATCAGTGTTTTGAGTGGCATCGGCCTTGAGGGATGCCTGCATAAAGACTGCACTTGCGCCTTTCCCGTGCACGGGGTGCTGATGATGGCTTTACTTGGGTTTCCCACCTCATCTGGCGATGCCGCAGCGTGATAGGGCCTGATAGCTGGCTGCAGTGCGAGTTTCACACTCCAGCTGCGTACCTGGTTCCCGGGTGCGGGCCTATCAAGCCGAGTTGAATCAACACCACGCAATCGCGAATCGATCAAGTATGAGAGCTTTCTCACATGATTCCCAGTCATTCGACTAGGGAACGGGCCGTAACAATGAAGCACCTGGTCTGAGTGGTCAAGACCTCTGCACTGTCAAGAAGCCCATTACGGATATAGGACCTGTTCGGAAAGTCAGCTCTCGACAACTAACATGGTTGGGAGGATGCAAGGACCTACCTGTGGGTGAAGCTGGCGATGATGATGAGTTGTATTGATCTTGGGCCGAGCTGTGAGGTTTCGTTCTGGACAGGCTGACAATGCTGCGGCGTCGCACGGGCCCGCAGGCGTGTGTTTTTGCGCCATGCCCAAAACAGCCTAGTGCGGCCACAAAATCAAGAAGTCGTTTCCTGCCCTTTCCTACCTTCTAAAATTCAGCGCAGGAACTCGGCCTCCACGACAAATCATCACAACAACCCCATCAAACTGCCCGTAAGTCCACCACCCGCCCGCCCGTTTGGATCCTGTCGCTTGATTGAGAAGGAAGCGGTCTTCGAGTCGTCCGTCTCAGCCCGACGAGATTGCGCCCAACCCCCTACTCTCTCGCCGTGCAGTGTGCAAACCACACAGATCCAACCGCGAAAACTTACATCTTCGTCCGCAAGCAGGTGACGCCCCAGACCCCGCAGCCAAGATGGGACGTGTTATCAGGAACCAGCGCAAGGGTTCGTCGCCCATCTTCAAGGCCATCACCCGATTGAGGAAGGCCCCCGCCAAGTTCAGGACCCTCGACTACGCCGAGCGACATGGATACATCCGAGGTGTCGTGAAGCAGATCGTCCACGACCCGGGCCGTGGCGCTCCTCTGGCCAAGGTCGTCTTCCGCGACCCCTACAAGTTCAAGCTGCACACCGAGACCTTCATCGCCAACGAGGGCATGTACACCGGCCAGTTCATCTACGCGGGCAAGAACGCCGCCCTGACCGTCGGCAACGTCCTGCCCCTGGGCTCCATGCCTGAGGGTACCGTCGTCAGCAACGTCGAGGAGAAGGTTGGCGACCGTGGCGCCCTGGGCCGCACCTCGGGCAACTACATCACCATCATCGGCCACAACCCCGACGAGGGCAAGACCCGTGTCAAGCTGCCCTCGGGTGCCAAGAAGGTCGTCCACAGCACCTCCCGTGGCATGATCGGAATTGTTGCTGGTGGTGGCCGAACGGACAAGCCCCTCCTGAGTATGTCATGCCTGAGAATCTGCAATCTCTGGGGGCGGGAGCACGCGACCAGCCCGAGGAATATGGGCCTGGGCGCTGCTACTGGTTCCCACAGGGGGTTGAGAGGTAGCAAAGAGTAGTAGGATGCTGACCAGTCGAACAGAGGCTTCCCGCGCCAAGCACAAGTTCGCCGTCAAGCGCAACTGCTGGCCCAAGACTCGTGGTGTTGCCATGAACCCCGTGGACCACCCTCACGGTGGTGTAAGTAAAAGTGACTTTACTCTCAGCCATCTGGATCTGACACACCATCACAGGGTAACCACCAACATATCGGCAAAGCCTCCACCATCAACCGCTACGCTGTCCCCGGTCAAAAGGCTGGTCTCATCGCTGCCAGACGGACTGGTCTGCTGCGTGGTACCCAGAAGACGAAGGACTAGGGCTGTCGCTGATTTCATGGGTTGGGGTTTACGGATTGCTTTGATATCTTGGTCTTACGTGTTCTGGTACTAAAAGGGCGGTTCATGATGAAACCACCGCTTAAGGGTAGTACCTCGGGATTAACGGAATACAAAAGAAAATGATTCCTATACCAAAACTGGCGGTTCGGTGTCATGGTGGACTTGGACGTCTGTTGCCCCAAGTTCGTTCGGATACGGGGGCAAGGGCCCACGATGCCGCTGGGGAGGTAGATCTGAGAGACAAAGGAGCAAGGAGCGTGTCAGGCAATTCTTCCTGTCTGGTTCCGAGAGCATGGACGCAGAGTGGCATCATGTGCCAAGCTAGTACGACTGATCACCCAACCTGCCTCTCGCCACGCCACACCACAAGTGAACCATATGAAACTGTCATTATAATAAGAGTCCGTCTGCCCGGCTTTGACGAGCTTGCAGCAGTCAGCCCCGGGCCATACAAACGTGCCGTCTCTGTGTCTGACTTGGAGAGGAGCACCCCGACCGACTCGGGAGTGTTTACTAACATGACGGGCACGCCATTTGCCCTTTGGCTACCCCGAGCGGTCTGCAGGCCGGGGTCCGTAACCCGAGCTTACAGGGGGGGGATCTTTTCACCCCGCTGTCCCTCGTCGTCCCAGCACTTCTTCAACCCCACCTCCGCTGTCCCCAGAATCCCTCTTGCACAGAGACCGAGACACTTCCGCGCAACCACCACCACCCAAAGCCAATTGAACAGAATGGCCGCCTCCAAGCAATACCGCCTCTTGTGCCTGGAGAACCCTCTCCTCGGTAAGCATACCCGACCTGTCCCGCCGGAGCTTGGAGCTCCTCCACCCCTCCCTCGCTCCCTGCCTGCTGCCGCTGTCGAGCCCTCGGGCATGGCTTCGGGTTGATGGGGCGGTTCTCCCTCCCTCTGCCCTAGTATACTCACACGGCCGATAGACATCCAGGCCTACGGCAATGATGCGCTGCTCGCAAAGTACGGCCTCAAGGCCAACGACGCCATCCTGGCCGAGGACAAGCACAAGGGCATCTTCGATGACCTCCTGAACAACTTCGAGGCCAAGCTCATCGCCGGAGGCGCCGCCCAGAACACGGCCCGTGGGGCCCAGTATATCCTCCCTGACAACAGCGTCGTCTACCTGGGCGGTGTCGGCGACGACAAGTACGCCGCCATCCTCAAGGACGCCGTCAAGCAGGCTGGCCTCCGCGTCGAGTACCGCGTCGAGCCCACCCAGCCCACCGGCCGCTGCGGCGTCGTCATCACCGGACACAACAGGAGTCTCTGCACCGACCTCGGCGCTGCTAACCACTACGGCCTGGACCACCTCAAGAAGCCCGAGATCTGGAGCCTCGTTGAGGGCGCCGATGTCTACTATGTCGGTGGTTACCACTTCACCGGTAAGCTTGTGTGGCCTTCTCCCTTGGCAGCTCGCCCGCCGCGTGGCACCAAGCAGTACTGACCCGCGATCCTCCGCACAGTCTCTCCCGAGTCCATCATGGAGCTCGCCAAGGAGGCCGCGGCCAAGGACAAGATCTTCGTCGTCTCCCTCTCGGCCCCCTTCATCCCGCAGTTCTTCAAGGACCCCGTCGACGCCAGCGCCCCCTACTGGGACTACGTGATCGGCAACGAGACCGAGGCCACCACCTGGGCCGAGGTCCACGGCCACGAGACCAAGGACCTCAAGGAGATCGCCAAGTTGATGGCGAATCTGCCCAAGGAGAACCCCAAGCGCAAACGTGTCGCCATCATCACACATGGCACCGAGCCCACTGTCGTCGCCACTCAGGGCGAAGACTCCGTCAAGGAGTACCCCGTGCACCCTATCGACAAGGCCCAGATTGTCGACACCAACGGTGCCGGCGATGCCTTCGCCGGTGGCCTCACCGCGGGCATCGTCGAGGGCAAGTCCCTCGGCGAGTCCATCCAGCTGGGCCAGTGGCTGGCCAAGCTCAGCATCCAGGAGCTGGGTCCTTCGTAAGTCGCAACCGCAAAAAAAAAAAAGGATTTTCCTATTCATACTTTTCTCGTCTCGAGTACTTCTTCAACTATCGCTCTATTTTGAGAGCGCTCTGGACACTAACCACACCACCCCCGGCCCCAACACCTGTTACTTAATTCCCCCGTCCCTCGAATTACACACGCTCCAGGCTCCAGTTCCGTTGTTCTGACCACGTCTCCCGTCCATAGGTACCCCTTCCCCAAGCAGACCTACTCGGCGTAGGCCTGAATGAGTGCCTGGGAACTCGAAATTAATCTTCCTTTCCTTCCACACATTCCGGTTTCTCGAATCTCGGCGTCTCGGGGCATTTTTGACAGTTAGAAAAGCCTGGTTTCAACAACGGTGATTTGCATCCATGGGCGGGAAGCGAAAAACAAAGAAAGGATTCGCTTTGTCTCAGAATTCAACTTATGATTCCCCATCTGCGAGATCATGTAAACAATGATCTAGAAGTAGAACGCTCCGCCATCTCGTTCAGATAGGAAAACAATCCATTCGGAAGCGACCGGCTCCGAGCGGTGCTCTTGAAATAGAACCCAGTATTTCCAACACAAATCTGTCGGTAATGAAGGCCGCGACATTGCGTGGCGGTTTGGACTGGTTCGGAGCGCCTCACGAGTGTGCTCATTGGTGATGAATGGCACGCCTGGTATGAAAACCTTACGTATAAGCCGCCTCTGTAAGTCAAGGCTAGGCAGAACGGCACGCTCCCATGAGCATACGCCTTGTCCAAAAATTGTAGAACAAAATCACAGGGCGCCCTCCTTCATCCCTTTGGCCTCGGGCGGTCCTCAGCCAGCGCGCTTTGCAAAATCGTACGATCAAACGCATCGGCTTCGGCAACTGCCGTTGCCATGTGCGTCTTCTTCACCGCATTTCTGAAGTGAGAAGGGTCTTCCTTGGCAGATATGGCACCCCGGCCATACGCGGTGGTGGCATTGTACACATTCCCGTTGCAGACCGTGGTCAGATCGTTGGGCTGCGTATAAGCAGGGAAAGAGTCCGCAAGCTGCTGGTTGTACGAGTACATGTCGCCCTGCGCGGAGGCCCCATTGAGCTGTCCTGTCGGTAGCCCGAACGGACTATTGACGGGCGGGAGGCCGGATGCAGGTTGTGAGAAATCGGTTGAGAAGCGGTGATTCCCAATGCCAAAACCTAAAGGAGACGACACCGTCTCTGGGCGGCTGTTGTTAGCCTGACCAGCTATGTGAGCTCCTGGAGCAATCTCATAAGTACCGGCGTTTTCCTTGGGCGAAAAGAAGGATGATGCTCCACTGCTCCCCGTAGATCCCCCTAGACGTTGTCTGGTGTGACCGAAGCCACTGCGCAGTGCCCCAGACAGACCAGACGACGGGCGGCCGGAAGTTCCAAAGTTTGTTTGGCCAAACTGACTGCCGGGTGCTTGGGTGTTGCCAAGAGGGAATAAAGCAAATGGGTCTGAGCCACGCTGCAGGTTCGAACCAGGAGTGAACTCTGGCACATTCGGCTGTAGCGACGACGTGCTCAAGGCTCTCTGCGCCTGATTTGGGGAACCGGTGCTGAAGTTTGCTCTCTCATGATATGCAGGGCCAGGCGGCTCGCCAGCAACTGTCTGGGGTGGGCTCACAAACGAACCCCAAGGGTTTGCTTTTCCAAAGACAAAACCAGGTGCGTGATCAGGTGTCTGGAGTCCACCGAAAACTTGCTCAGCTGTTGCAGAGTGCATGCCGTAGGATGACGTCTTGGGCTGAGAGAGGGATCCCAGCTCCTGGTCTGAACCGTCATCGTCGAGAAGGTCATCAACCATGTTGTGCATCTGCGCATCAAGATTCAGGTCTGATTCCGTCTCGAGAGTGTCAGTGTCTTTGAGCAGATGTTCGAGACTCCCTTCGATCGCAGCAGTCCCAGAAGGCGCTCTGGTGTGCTCGCGGCCGAAATTGCGCACCGTCTGCGTCCCATTCAGTCCAATTGGGCCAGCCCTGCTTCCTGGGCGAAGATCACGCAACTGTACTTCGATCTGATTGACCTGAACATCGGCTTGCACAAGCGGGGGCCCAATGGGCTCTTGCTGGGCCGGCTGTACGGCTTTGCCGCCCTCGACATAGGAGATCGTGATAGCTCCACCTGAATCCTTCGCCGGCTGATTCACAGCCAGCGGGAATCCATCGTCAAGAGCAAGTGAGAAGCCGCAGTTCAGGAAGTCGTAGACACGGGATCTCAACTCCACATCGGGTTCATTTCTCGGAAGCCCAGTATCCTCCCAATGGGGCTTGAACGAATCTTTGTCGAATGCGAGGTGCAATCGGCAGACCGAGGCCATACCAGGTTCATCGAATGGCTTCATACCCAAGGCCATGACGTCCTCAGGAAGGAGGTATGGCGATGCTACCATTTGTTGGCCTTGAAACCCCTTTGCCATGGTAGTCAGGGTTTGGGCGAGGATTCGGTACATATCAAAGACATGACCTCCTAGATGCTCCTGATACTTCACAATGTCGGCTCGGTAGATGTGAAGCCACGCCATGTAGATACGCATAAGTGGTAAGAGGTTCTCCGTGAAGGGGCTGGATTTCTCGGCACTCTTGATCGATTCGCCGGCCTTGGTGTCGTCCGTGTCTTTCGCAGGTGCCGCAGCTTTCGAGAATTCCTGCAGCTCCGATTGAAGGAGTCGACACAGTGCTACAATCCACCTGACATTCATTCCCAAGATGAACTGGCATGAGTTGGACGCGCCTAGACTCCACTTCTCTAAGGTCTAGTCAGCATTCGTATAGACCAGATGAGATGCAAGTGAACGTGAAAAGCATGAAAACAGAACCCGGAGGACAAAGAAGATATGAGTGGAAAGCGACACTTACTCTCAACCCTGGATCGTGCGACGTAGTAGGCTGCAATGTTGATAAGCACCATCTTTAACACAACAGGTAGAGTGTCCGGCTTTTTCAACGTTGCCTCGAGTCGGTGGAGAACGGTCTCTTCCAACTCGGACTGTTGGGTAAACGGTTCGCCCTTGTAGAAGTGGGCATGAAGCTTCACGAACCAGTTGGAAAAGGCCTCGTTTGGATCCAGTGTGCCGGTTCGTCTGGCGGGTGTGGAAGAATGCAAGATCTGCCTGAACTCGTGCTCTAGGTTCAGTGTCGAGTTCCCGTGAGGAAGCTCAATCGCTAGGGAGCGATAAAGATGGTAAACGACGAGCAAATGATTGTGCTCTTCTGTGTAGATCATTCCCATCTGGTGGTGAGCATCCCCCGAGTTCGGCTTAAGGTCGTGTGCCAGAGCATAGTATAGTAGAGCCATCTTCGAGCCATCTGGCTTGGGTCGAGCCTTGTGTCTCCAGCGAGAAAGATCTCCAAGATGGAGAAGGGTCGAGTGAAACGACTTTTGCGCGGCTTCAGTGGTCACGGTTTTCCCGTCCCGCTCCTCGACATTCGGCGCTTGCAGATTTAGGACGCTATTTATCCTAGGGATCTGCGGCATGCCATGCAGCCCCTGAAGACGTTGGAAGTAGATCTTGTAGAAGTCGTGGGCCGTCTTGAGATAATTAATGTAGAGTTTCTCCACCTTGCGCTTGGTCACGACGTGCGGTTGGCCTCGGAGGCGCTCATTGAATAGAGCTCGGTAGGCGTTGTTGATGTATAGGTGAAGCTGCCACATCGCTTCCTCCGCACCCAACTGGTAGATGTACTGATGGTCCTCGGCAAGCGTGCAGACAAACCGCAGCCGAAATCTAAAACGTGTCAGGAATGATGTGGAGGCGAAGACGGCATTATCGATGCGAAATGTCACGCGCGAACCCAGCATTCCGTCGGTCTGGTCTGAGCAAACAGCACTCGCTTGTAGTCGACCAACCCAATGAAAGGCTCAACATCCTATGGGCTTATGACCTATTCGCTACCCTCTTGCGCAGGCTATGCGCAAGATGGATTTGCTTTGCTCCCGCACGCGTGACATTGTGCGTCGACGTGCTAATGGCGATTTGACATACTGGGCCATGCTCTCTTCCAGTGACTTCAACTGCCCTTCTTCAGTCTTGCCGCTAGATGGTTTCTTCAGGTGCTCGATATCGCGGATGATCTTGTATCGGATTTTCTTGGCCTCCCTGAATGCACGCGTATTGTTAGCGTATTCAGACGTCAGAGAACCAACGCTTGTGGCACAGTCTCGATGGGGACCAGGTTCGGAGCGGCGCCAGAGCGGGCGTGATGCGAGTCGCCTTCGAGGCTGAATGGGGACGAGAAACAATATGACGTACTGCCAGTAGGCTTCCGCCCGAGCAGTTGGAGTTGACGACGAGTCCATGTTGTCGGCCATGGCGGGCAGCAGATAGCGGGCGCTGCGGTAAGCAGCAAGATCAGGTTGTAAAGATTCGACGAGTATTTGCAAAGTAACGAAAGTTGCTTGGAATATCAAAACGAGCCCATAGTTAGAGACCGGCCTCACACGAAGACGGGGACGACGCAGCGCGATATTGGCGATCCATCACTGAGGGGCAGCAGGCCGTGGTGGGATGTTTTGGGCACGGAACCTGCTTAGTTTGCTTGGTCGAGGTCGCGGTCGCGGTCGCTGGCGTGGACAACATCGGTCACCAAGATAGTCTCTGGCCGGAGGCTACGGTGGCGCAATGAGGGAGTTCTGCAGTCCTGTGCTGGTGGAAAGAATTATGGCGTTCGCAAAATGACGAGGCTTGAAGGAAACCAGTCAATTAACTCTGGGGTTGTAAGCCGCGTTCAGCGTTCAGAGTAGTCGCAGATCGGCTATCGGCTGCTCGTCTGGTGGACCGTGCACTGTGCTGGCGGCCTAAGCAGTCTCGCAGCTGCCCAAGGTAACTGGACAACTGGAGGCTACCTACGCCCAGAACCATGTCCATTTACCTTGCGTATATACTGAGGTAGTTCACTGTACTGCACCTCTCTGAGGCATGAGCCTGTAACAGATTCGATATATTTAATTCGCTTCTGTAAGTACGCATTATTTTATACACGCCGTATGGAATTGCGAAAACATTTCAGCTCAGGCTGACCTCAAGAGGGAACATTGTGGAAGGGTAGCGGGTCAACCTACTACGTACTACGTAGTGTAGGCACATGAGAAAGATCCCTGCGAACTGCGGCAGAGGTGGGTCTTTCCGACGCCGACAGCAAAGTCACGTCACTCGCGACGACATCTGGAATGGAGCTTTGCGATCAACAACCTGGACATCAAACATCGCAACGACACCGGCAACCACAGCAATTTTTCAATGGGGCTCGCCTTATTTGAAGCCACATACGGGCGCAGGGACTAGCATAAAAGTATCTCTCCCTGTCCCCTGCATCAAGCAGAATGAAGCGCTCACGCGAGCCCGAAGAGGAATGCGAACCGTCCTCGACCACCGAACAAGATGTCGCCCTCGTACCAGTCTCCAAATTTGTTAGCCTTGACGCCGACGATGACTCGCATCACGTCTCTACCACCGAAATAAAGTGCTCCTTGCCCGGCCACGGGCCTGGCATGCGCTTCGACACGTACCAAGACTACGAGTCGCATTACCATAAATCGCACAGCAGCCGCTGCCTCGACTGCAGAAAGAACTTTCCTTCATCGCATATCCTCAACCTACACATCAACGAGTTTCACGATGCTCTTACAGAGCTGCGCAAGGAGAAGGGAGAGCACGTAGTAGGCAGTTGCTCCTTCCCGCAGGAGGAAGCAGAGGTGCTGACAAACAGTTAGTACTCGTGCTTCGTTGAGACATGCGTCGAGAAGCGTAAAACGCCGGCCGGGAGGCGAGCCCACCTTATCGAGACGCACAAATATCCCATCAACTACTTCTTCGCAGTTACAAAGGCTGGCATCGACCACCGACGGTCTATGCTGGTCCAGCGTAATGAAGGCAAACCACGCGGGAACTACCAGAATAGTGTTCGAAAGAGGGGCGGCAAGAATATAGGTGCTAAGGGCGCCTCTCCAGATACCACAGAGGGTAGTGATCTTCAGAAGAGCATCAACCCGGATGATGACAACGCTGAGGACCCAGTAGATGTCGGAATGGGTGGGTCAGACACCCCGATCTCTCAGGATCCAGACAACGGAAACCCTGGCAAGAACAATATCGCAGGTAGCGGCAGGCAGGGCGGCGACACTGCGGCGCATCGGGCTCTCTGGGATACCCTGTCTGATGGCCAGGCAGTCGGCAACCGCAACTCAACGGTCCAAGATATGGACATGGAGGCACTGGCGGAGGCCATGTCTTCCCTCAAGTTTGTCCCCAGAAATGTTCGACTCGGCTCAAAGAAGTCCAGCTTGCCTCCACGGTAAAAGGGGGAGTGGTCTCTGTAACATTCGACCGAGTTAGGTGGTTGCATCACTTGGCGTTTTGGGCGGGGAAAATACCCAGGGAGCGTCTTAGAAATGATCTGCTTTCACAAAATGAATCTCTATTGGCATGCCAGGGGAACCCAGTCCTAAAGTGATGATGCCGTACCTTCTCAAATCAAGACCCCAACTCCAGCCTGCCCTTTTGCTACGCCATTTGTGGTTTACCCATTATCTCGTATTCGGTAGGGTGATCAGTCGCTCGAGGCGCATCCTCTGCATCCACAACTGACACATTGTATGTCTTGTTCTTCTTTGAGTTGGGCTCTCGGCACTCGGCAGATACAAGTCGCTGTAGCATTGGAAGTCAGTTACAAAAGCACATGAGAGGGGATCCACCATGAGATACACTCACAGTTGAAATTGGTCTCCTTCGTCTGGACGCATCGCAAGCAGCACAGCTAAACTAACGTTAGTTCGTACAGCTCGTAGGTTATCGAGGCGGAGGCGTATCACGCACCTTCTCATAGCCCTGCTTCTTCCACTTCGCAATCAGCATGGCATCAGCATACCCATTCTTCAGCAGCCAATCGTAGAGCTTCTTGCTGATAGCCTCCTTCTCGTAGTAAAGCTCGTAGATATACCGGCTTCGCTGGTGGGAGATCTCGAATATGGGCCACTGGGCCTGATGCTTTGGGATGTTGTCGGTTGGTGTATTCTGCGCGTCCTTCATCTTGTTGCTGAAGATCAGCAGATCGTCCTCGATGTCGCTGAAGCCGTCTGGTGGCGGCTTGCGCTTCGAGGCGTGCCTGATGGCTGGCATGTCGGGTCGGTGTCAGCGGTATGATCGGCGAATGTGAGCCTCAGTCGCACACTCCAGCGCCAGAGCTGCCGCAGGAGGGTAGGAGTTGAATGTTTCGGAAGAGCACAGAGCGCAGCGCGTTCGCGTAAATGATTGCAGTGCGAGTTGCACCAGTGAAATAGTATCAGGCCAAAAAGGCAGGCGCTATATCGCCGACGGCAAGGCATGGACAGCTGCTTATCTAATCGTCGCCTGTGACTGGCCAATCTGTTGCAGCTTCCCCTAGAGCGCCGTGCTTGGGAAGCGGACGTCAGAGCACTCTAGTAACCGAACGAAGATCCACGAGAACGACAGCCCGCCACTCGTCATCCTACCGCCGCCATGGCCCATATCTCGCCCACGCAGTTCGCACGCAAGACGCGCCAGTGTCAGTATTGTCGAGTCCGGACGTCCTGCCACCGTCACTGACCATGAAGCAGCCATCAACTGGGCCGATGCGCAGAAACGAGTGCTGGGGACATACCGGCAGTGGATTCGAGCTGTACGTTCAAAAGATGTCTCCAATTGGCTGCCGTTGGGATTTCGCAGCTACCATGTCTTCAGAGCCCTGACAGCGGGCTGATGATGTCGCGTTACAGGCACCCGAGATCCAGACCATGTACAACGTCCCCTTCCCCGTGTCGGTCATTCGGACGCGCATCAGGGAGGAATTCGAGCGAAACCGATTCGTCAATAAGCTCCCAATCGTCGACATACTGCTCTTCAAGAGCGATGCCGAATACCAGGTACGGGGACACCAAAGTGTTGCCCTAGTCAGCGGCAAGGACAGGAGCAGTTGAGCTGACTGTCGGGGACAGGAAACCATGAACTTCTGGAAGCAGTCGAACCACGTCATGTCATATTTCAAGGAGGAGAACTTCAGAGGAGAGCACAGGTTACCGTCGAACTTCATGTCCGGCTTCTTGGAGGTAAGATCCACGCCATAGTACTCTTGCTGTGAAGGTGACATTTACTGACTTGCTGTTAGGGTCGCAACTGAAGATGGGATATCACAAAAGGATTCCCTGTAGATACCAAATAGAATTTCCTGAGCCGCCATCCGAGACCCTCTTTCACAATGTGCCATAGCTACCTGCACGCCATTAACGCCGACCCATGCTCGTTTCCAGAAACTCCTCTCAAAGAGGATACAAACAAGCGCCAACTACAAAGTCAAGACTAATCGAACAGTCGTGGCTCGCCGTTGGGCTGCAACTGTTTCTTAGATGGCGCTGGGATCTGAGGAACGGACTCCCTTGCGTCCCAGAACTTCTCGGCGACAACGTCACACATGTCTTGAAGGTCCTTGAGCCCCTTCTTGAGGGCATCGATAGCAGTAGTGCCCTCTGCGAACTCTGGTTAGCCGGGATCCGAGTTGCCATAGCATCCAGACGCACACATACCGTAGGTCTGAATTCTCATGTTCATCTTGGCCTCTGAAGGATGGGGGATGGCATAGGCGCAGAACTCGACATCAGCGCTACTCAAATGTCAGGCACGTGTAAGTGAGAAAGCGCGGGCATCAGAGGCACTCACTTCTTCATGATGATGTACCTCAGGGCATTGCCCAGGGTGTGCCCCTCATCACGGAACTCGAATGAAGCTGCTGTTGGCGTGGAGCCGGGGAGCTGCACACATGTCACGTCAGGTTGTCCGTTTTCACCATGTGTGAGTACGGGGGCTGTGGTCCTCACAAGGAATAACTTGGTCTCGTCCAGTTCAAGATCATCTGCGGCCTGCTCACCATTCTGCGACTCCTGGGCGTCGTCCATGACGGTGTCGTCTCCGTTCTCGTTCGACATCTTTGCTATGGCGACGCAGGGATTGCCAAAAATGCGGTGGTCACGGCAGTATATCGACGTTGCAGTGTCCTTCTGTGAACCAGTGGACCGGTATGCATAGGTGCGTTTGCATCACAAGGCTACAGCAGAGAGACTCAGCAGATTTTGCGATAAGCGGCTCAACCTACCTTATCGCAGCGCAGGCGCCAATTTGCTAAAGATCGAGCCCCACCTGCGCCTCGCCGTTGCCCTGCCCCGGATTCCAGGACCATGCCCATGCTCCCATGCCGCAAACCCCGCCAAAAACTTCATCTCATGGTAGCTCAAGTAGTGTACTGCAGCAGATCACCCTAGCGCATGCTTGGTGCGTCTTGGTTGGTGAGTGCATATTCAATATGCTCGTCCGCGTCTGGGGCACACACAGACACACATACACACATAAGAGAGCGAAGAGGATGTAGACCGGCCTTGTTACTTCCAACGTTGAGACATGCAGTTCCGACCGGACTCGGAAAACCTGCGAGTGTCTGAATTCCCTCGAAACCCAGGTCACAACAGAGACAGCCCAGGCTTGGGGAGGGTGTCTTATTCCAACTGTATTGATGTAAAACTCACCGCCCGGGGCGGTGCGAGGATCCTTACATCCACTTGTTCGAAAATTAACATTCCACGCCATCGGTATTATCCGTCATGGTC
This sequence comes from Stenocarpella maydis, assembly GCA_002270565.1. Taxonomy (NCBI): domain Eukaryota; kingdom Fungi; phylum Ascomycota; class Sordariomycetes; order Diaporthales; family Diaporthaceae; genus Stenocarpella; species Stenocarpella maydis. Next base: position 565,424 of record NQMI01000018.1, read on the forward strand.
TGGCCAATGCATGAGTCGCGGGCATGGGCTGGCGGAACCACGAGTTTGATACACGATTCCCGCCGTGCTGCTCCCATCTATCGCGTGGAACAGTCTGGTTCATCAATTATTACTCAGGGAGCTCGCCTCAGTGCACCCCAACATCGTGCAGGGTTATCACGATGCAGCCCTGCGGATGCGGATTATATCAAGGTTGGCCAAACCTTAATGCGGGCCAACAGCAATATTACCGCGGGACCACGGCGAGATCAGCGGAAGAAAATAGTGTATACATACATGCAGACATACCATCATCAGTCTCGTGATCATCAGGATTGCGATTGCGATCGCTGCTTGGCCGTACCTCGTCGTGGGATGAGGTGAAACTCGATATGACGTCCTATGGGTCGGCAGTGCGGACACGAGGTTGGCCATCCCGTCGCGACCTCGCGCGGCCGTTGTCAGCAGCCTCGATGGGTGATACCAGACCATCGGGGGGCAGGGACATGTGACGGGACCGCCCAGGCATGCACATGCACTGCCCAACTCTTTGGCACCCACCAACTCTACCACTAGACCGCCGGCTCGGCTCCTCACCAACGGTGGCGCTCGATGATCTTCAGCAATAGCATGGACAGACAAAGACACAATGCTCTGCCTGGCGCGCGGCAAGCCGCATATGAGGGCGGCACCACGCCAGCTTCTTGCCTGCTGCCTGCTTGTCACGGGAGAGGTTGTATCCGTGTGCGACCAACAGCTTTGATTGCCGAGACCTCGATGACAAAGCCTTCTCTCTCTCTCTCAGACCGCATGTCTGTCTCTCTGGGCCTGAAGCTAACTCAAACCTGATGCCGCGAAGGAGCCGGCCAAGGCCACCATCGCAGGCCCACAAGGCGGCTCAGTCTGTTCCGTACACGCAGGTGGTTGTGCGTGCACGTCTGGGGGCACTATATCTGCGGATGAGAAGCCGAGCATGACCGCTTCTTTCCCCTCAAGGTGAAACAGTGTCAGAGGCTGTCGGGCTTCTTATCAGCGAGGCGGGATCGCAAACCTGGGGGAGATGGGGAGGATTCAGAGAGGGGTCCGAGGCCAGCGTCGCCGCCCATTGTTACTCACCGTCCACCGCCTTGTCAGTGAGCGTAGAGGCAGACGGGATGGGCAGAGTTTCTCTGCTCGCGGCCATGTGATTGGGTGGTGCTCGTTTCAGAGCGCTGTCAGTTTAATTGGCTGAGAGCCACCTGAGGCAACGGTGCGTAGAGATGCCCTGGTTCGTGCAGCAACGGAGCAAGGTCGGGGCCCACCTGGGCACTTCCATGGGGGCGAAGATCGCCCAAGGGGCCCAGCTCTGTGAGTGAAATCCTCCGAGCCTGTCACCCACGACGCCTCGGACGCGGTGCTATTGTATAGACGCACCACGGCACGTCGGCCCAGGGCCTGCGCGTTCACGAGAAAGGAGATTATTGACTGGCCCGCCTCCCATCAATAGTCTGTATTAATGTGACCACATCTGATGCACTTGCAGCAAACAAATATATGGCGGGTCGATGTGGCGCCAATCATTATCGAACTGCCCCAGCTCCTGACATAGGCAATGCCCATCTCCAGATTCCAATCCGACCCTTTCGGGCATGTACCGACAGGAGGGTTCTCTTGGGTCCGGTGCTCGATACGCGAACAAGGACGGGCCTCATTGTGGACAGTCCTGGGCCGCTCCCAGTCCAGCACCGGATACGCGGCTGCACCCCGACTGCCTCGGTATACATAACAGGTCCTTGTTAACATGACACTACCACCACCAGCGTAGTATCAAGGCGCAGGAGAGCGAGATATGCCTCTTGGTGCTCATTTGGGCTGTACAGGTTTTGGGGGGTGCCAAGCACCGGCGCTGGGGTCTTGTCCGCGGCCGCAATCGATGTCGCACGAAGGATGTATCTGCTCTATCGACCGAGGTGGTTCTCTCCCCAGGGGGGGCCCATTATAAAAACTCGTATTCCTCGAAGACAGCAATGTACAGCAATGCTGTGCATTGTTCGTCATACGCCAATTGCAACGATCGCAAAGTCATTGGCCGTCAGGGCAGCAATTTCTGACATGTTATGCCATGGGCAGGACAAGGGCCACGATAAGATGGGAACTTGGCTCAGCTGGATGAAGAAAGAAAAAAGGTGACAGCCGCATCGATTCGATGCAGCCCCCTGCAGAAGCCCCGACAAGCAGGGCCGGCAGGGCTTCGCGGGACTTACACTACATAGGGTAGCGACTATTGTATCTTGGCCACGGCTGCGAGGACAACAACACATCATGGTCATTGCCGCCCTCCCAAAAAGAAGAGACATGCGGCACGGCATCGCCGCCTCGTCGGCCAGACAGATCGACAGGTCCAGTCCGGTATTGATTTGCATCGTGCTGCAGAGAGGCGCAACCTCAAAAGGGGAGTGCAAGAGCCGTGGCTGCTGCTGCTGCTGGGCTGCCTCAGGAGGGAGGTGAGAGGTGAGGAGATATTAATTAAGGGGAGCAGCATGAAAGGGGGTTCCTACGATCCAAACAGCACAGCCTCGTGGTTCTCGCTGGCAGGCTCAGGCGGGTGTTGCGTAGGCATGAGGCTGGGTGGACGGCCGACAAAACACAACGACGGACTATAATGCCGGGTTACCTGGTTGATAGTTCTTCAGCCAAGTAAAACCGGGCAAGGCTGCGCCAGTCCACCTGCCACACCCTGGAGAAGAAACTCCTGGGCTGGAGCAGCCAGCCAGCCAGCCACGTATCTGGGGGTTATCTCGGTCCGTGCCCAGAAGATATGATACTACAAAGTAAGATTCACGGGACCTGGGGGCTGTCAGCTCGACGGCAGGCAGTAGCGGCGGCAGTAGCAGTAGAGTAAGCTGTTGGGTATCATGATGCGGGCAGGTGGTGGTGAAGCCAAGCACTGAAGGGCAAAGCTTGCACTGAGTCGCTGTTTGTCCGGAGGGCCAAAGCACCGGCAAAGCCCGTGGATGAGCCGAGGAGGCGTGCAACGTGGAGATGGACTATATTCCGCCGCCGCAGCAGCAGCAGGCGGGCGGGCCTGGCAGCCAGTAGTCTCAAGTTAGAGAGAGGAGGGAACTAGGGAGTACCGACTACCTGTAGGTAGTCAGCGTGTGTGTGTCTCGCAGTCAGGTAGTGTGCTGATGAAGTTGCGGCCCGCCGTGACTTGGCAGCAAGTCGCAATGGAAGAGGAAACGGGACGAGCAGGGGTGTGATCCGGACGTGTGTGGGTAAGCCCAGCATTAATGAAACAACGACGGAGCTCGAGGTAGCGTGAGCCCCGCCAGGCCCCGTCCCCATGAATGGTCCTGAGATCAATGGAGCGACTCCGCGCAGGCGTGTGGGTCTACATCCCCCCGACCCCCCCTCGGCCTACACGTAGTGTACTGTATGTAGTGTAGACAGATCTTGGTGAGGCGTTGCGTGGGACCAGTCGCAGGGCCAGGGCCGGGAGTCTGAGGTGACTGGCTGCTGGCTGCTGGACGGGCTGGACGGGCTGACTCTGGACTTGGGCCCCAGGAGGATTACTGCCAGACACACTACAGCAACAGACAAGCTTATTGGGCGACAGGGAACAGCCACAGATCTCTCACCCTCGCTGTATCACTGACAGTGCAGCCCCCCTCCCCCCTTTCATAGACCAACAGGCCTACCCTGTCGCGGCCAGTCGTGGCCGTCGTGTACATACACTACTCCGGGCTCTGTATCATGACCCAGCAAGCCCAAGCAGCTGGTCTTGTTGTTCGCTTCGTAGCAGCCGTGGAGCATCTCGAGGCCAACCTTGGAACTCGGGGCATTTCTGAAGCAGCGCATCGTCTCCTAAAAAGGGCCCCCTCTCCCTGCCCACGGATGTGGTGACAAGTTTATTCTTCTTGAATTTTCCCTCTTCCTCCCCTCTCCCCCTCCTCCGGCTGAGATCGCACGTTTCTTTCTTGTCACGGCCGCAGTCTCTCGCTTCATCCTCACATTGCCTGCCTGCTTGCCGCTACTACTACTACTACTACTACTACTACTACTGCTACTACTACTACTACTACCACCACCACCACCACCACCACCTACTACTACGACCTACTACTACTGCGAACGGGGTTTCGTCACAAGTCGGGTTCAGGTTCAAAAAAAAGTCCACCCAAGGCTTACTTACCATTTTATCCCACCCCACCCACACCCATACCCATACAAATATTCGTTACAGCTTTGATTGATCGATTTGCGAAATACGACTTTCGGCTGGAATACAAATTCGTCAGCAGTAACGCGCAACAAAAATCTGTCGACCGAAATTATTGGCCGATCTACAGGACATTTGTCTCGCGCACGCACGCGCACACACTCTCACGCAAACGACCATTATTATCCTTTCCCACACAGTCTTTTCTGAGAGGAGGCTCGTGTTCCCTCCCTCCTTCTCTCTCTCTCTCGTACGCTCAGCACGCTCTCGCTCCCGGCTCACCACTCTCGGCTATACTCCACAGCTCTTTGGCCAGAACTCGGCATCCTTCGAGAAAGGAACCAAAAAGGGGGGAGGCCAAGAAAAAGCTGCAGCTCGCACACCTGCTGCCTCTTGGGGGTTGCATCGGCTGACAGCTAAGTTTGCTCCTTGGGGCCCAATCCCGCCGAATCAGAGCCATTTCAGCACGTCTCAGCCAAACGCGGCGGCTTGAAACCCTAAGCCCAACCGAGCGACACGAGAGGACGAGGCAAAAGGTACACACACCCTATCCTACTCGACGGACTCGACCATCTCCTTCCTGTCCGCGGACCCGCCGACGGCACTTTTCCCGCGCCCTTCCCTGTCCAGTTGATCAGCGTCCGACATATTTCCCACACACACACCACCATCGCCGCCGCCACTACCTCCAGGCACAATACACACAGCAGCCTCTTGGGCACAATTGCATTGCCGCCCCTTGGATCATCTAGGGCCCTTCTAGACCCTTGCGGCTCCCCAACCTGAATCTGGTGTGGTCTGAGGAACGCCTGCACTGGTCAAGCGAGAAAGAGAAAAGGAAGGAAAAAAGTTCCTGCCTGCAGTGCTCCTGATTGCAGGTGGCAGCCACTGGTCCTGCATCACTGCTTGGGCTTATCTTAGGCGAACAAGTCGGTTCCCACGTTGTCTCACCCAGGCGACCTCGTGGTGCAGACTTACTCGCTATCCCGTCAATAGCTTCAATCACTTTTTGATTATTCGGCTGCTCAGCACACGCTCTTCTCACAATGAGCGCAGCCATCGCAATGGCTCCTTCGCCAGCTCCCCACGACCGAACAAGCTTTGGCGGCTCTCCGCCAGCCGTCACATCCTCGAATGCCTCGGCCCCCGCCCCTGCATCCGTCTCCCCATCCGCACAACGGACTGCCATCTCCGCAACCCCCAGTGCGCCCGCACCACCCGCGCCTCAGCAGCCATCTAGCCGGTCTGGCAGTGGCAGCCCCAAGGGCCACACTCAGGGAGCCGCGAAGTCCTCTCCCCCCAGCGCGTAAGTTGTCCTTTCCATCCCATTGCATGGCCTCGCGCGGCTTTGCATCGCACACATTTCAGCCGGTTGCTGACCGCTTGTCAATCATCACAGATCTCGAACCGGTGGGGGCCCACCCAGGATCATTGTCAAGAAGGAGCCCGGCTCCCCCGACCTCGCAACAGCTCGCCACCGCCCTCGCAGGCTTGACCTGTCCCGTGGTGTAAACGTTGGCTCCGGTGCTGCGACCGCACGGCCGCTGACCTCCCGAGAGAGTGGTGGACTGGGTATTCAGGAGATGGGACTGGCCTGCCTGTCCCCCGGTTTTGTCACTCAAGATCCCGTCATGAAGGAACAAGTGCAACGGAGTTTGTCCGTCCGGGAACAGCAGAGGCACCTGATTGAGGCACGACTGCAGCAACAGTCGGCGAAGGGAGATGGCCCGACAGACAAGGACAAGGAGCCACCGAGCGGATTCGCGGCCAAGACACCGGGCATGTCGCGCAGGAACAAGGCCCCACCAGGACTGTCAATTGTCGCCCCATCACACGAGAACTTCGCCAACGAGAGGGTCATCCAGTCAGCGCCCCTCGGCCAGACTTTTACGGGCATGAACAACCCGCATCCTCTCACCCGCCACATCGAAAACCGCCCCTCCAAGCTCTCAAACACATCACACATCCACCACGTGCCAGCCACGCAAACAAACAACAGGCTACCACCCATCTCTGACGTGTTCGGCCACAGCCTCCACTCGGGCCACCCAGAATCCACTGGCCATGCCATGTACGCGCAGCACCAGAACGGCCCTCAGACAGCCCGCTCGCCTGGCCACACCCACCAGCCCCACCCCCCACCCACTGCTACTAGGCCGAGGGAATACAAGTCGGCTGAGGAAGCCCAGCACGAGCTCGCTGGAGGCCGCCCCGAACTCCTCCCAAAGTTAGTCCACTACGGCGGCCACCAGCCACCAACCCCGCCATCGCCCCTGCCCGGCGCTCAGAGAGTTGATGCGAACCGAAGCACCAGCACCACGAAGCGACGCCGCGACGAGTACGAGGCTGGCGTCTCGCCCCCGCTGGGCAACGGCCGGCCATCGGTCCGACGAGGCCCCTTCGGCGAAGGGCGGGACAGTCCTGAAACACAACGCGCCAAGAGGGAGGAGTTCCTACGGATCTGCGAGAGGGCTTGGGATCTCTTCCACTCCTGACCGGCGTCCTACAGAGTTCTCGATAATCACGTCCAGGGCGGAGAAGGAGAAAGATTACGCATTTTTTGCATACCTCGATATGCGTGTGACAACAGTGGTGTGTATATTTTGCAGCATCGACGGCCTGTTGCAACCAGAAAAACTCCAAAAGTCCATGTAATGCGGGGGATGCCAGTAAGAAAAGGACACTCCGTCGAAAAATGGAGAACAGGGTTGGAAATGAGATACAGTAATGTCTTGTTTGTGTGTTTGTACACCTTCAGGCTTGGGAAGGGGGGAGGGGGGTCGCGGCGCGGTGTCTTCCATGGGATTGAAGTGGACACATGGGCGTCAGAGATACCAATATAGGACACGTTCAAATCCGGGGGATTCTGCACGACTTGGGACTTTCATTTATACAACAAGGCTTCACTCTGTTTTTTCAATACTCTCCCTCGACACAGTCTTCTACTACACGTCAGCTATTTCGATTCTCGACAAACACGACCAACACCGTCCTCGGAGCAGGGAAACCCCACCTCGGATTAATGGGGGTTACAGCGGGGGGAATGGGGCGGTTTGGGTGCAATATTACCACTATTGGGCTTGGCTTTTTCCACTATCAATCACCTGTCAGAGGCGTTAGCTTTTGTCCTATGTTTATCCAGGCCGGGGTACAGTTTGGCTGATACAAAAACTGTTTTGTTGGCTTTGTGTGTTCATCTTTTGATTTTGCCCATGTGAATGATGAAGGGGAGGAGAAGGGGGGGGGTTCTTCTGTCCGGTTTCTTGGTCTGGATTACGAGGGAGGATCATGGAGGGAAGGATTTCGGGTTAGGTTCAACTGGATGGACGAAATCCGGGAAGGGCGTCCCGGACGGATGGGACCATCTCTCTATAGCTGACAGCTTTAGAATCAAACCGACAGTATCTTTCAACTCAGACTTGACTTTACAGCCGGGTGAGAGTGGCGAGCTACGAGCATGAGTCACGGCGGGGTACTCGGCAGGTTCCCAGCTATGTGCCCATTAGGTGGCTTGTTCGCCCAATGATATATAAGTATACATCATGAACGGGACTTGTTTCAACTTCTCTGTTCAGCACATACCTGCATCCGTAACTTGAATTCATCCCCCCCACCCCCGGCCCAGGGGGACCCTATCTGGACTGCCGTTACTTCTACCTATGACGGTCGAAGAAGCATAACTACCTAATCAGGCAGTTTACCAAAGTCAGTCCTCTCTACCTGCCACACAACCAATCTCTCCCCTCCTTCAACCCACAACTCTGACTTGCCGCAGTGATCCGTCACCGACACGACCCCCCCCCCGGATAGACAGATCCGGCCCTGTCGCGCATGCTCTTCTCAGCAAGCAAGGGTTGAAACCCCGGCGCAGCGCCACAATATCCAGTATGAAAAAAAAAAAATTATAACATTTTGTATGTCAGATTTATGGCACTGTCTTGTTTCGCACTCGTCCTCATTTTGAGACGGGGGGCTTGCCGTCTGACGGCAGCAAGAGAGGGAGAGATGGTGGGAGAAAGAGAAAGATCTGAGACCACTCGGACATGCTGAGGCTTTATCTTGGAAATGGTACCAGGTGAAGGGAAAAAAAGAAAGCTGCACTTTGTCCCTTCCCTCTGCGTTCTCTCTCCCTGACTCCCTGGTGAGTTGGAATAGAAACGAGAGAGAGAAGGTTGGGCCGAACGGCCCAAGAGTTGGGAGGGGGCGCAGCTTCAAGGGCCCCATCTGCTGCCTTGTCCGTTCGTCTGGTCTGGTCGCCCTTCGGGCTCGGCGGTGCGGCCGCGGCCGTGGTCGGGTGGGCCGGCGTATTCGGCGGCCCAGTGTGACAGGTCTGTGTTGGGACGAGGTTGCCTGGGACGAGGAGGGGGACGACGGTTGGTCTCCTGGGCTTTTGGAGAGCGAAGAGTTCGCTGCTTTTCCCCAGCAGGATGCCGAGGGTTTGGGGCAGCCAGTCGGTTGGTCGCTGGGTTGGTCTGCCTGCCTGCCTGTCTCTCTGTCTGTCTGTCCTGCATATCTGAGGCGTATGGGGGCCCCTCTTGTGTGTGTCTGTCTCTTGTCTCTCTTCTCCCGCAGCCCCACGCGGCAGCAACGTTGCGCCAGCCTTCCCTCACACTCCCCAGCCACAGACCCCAGACGTTTGTGCGACCAGTGGGACGGGCGCCTGGCTCAAATGTTTGCCGGGGCCTGTTGAAACGCCGAGTCGAGTGACGAGGCAACACAAGCGGTCCCTGGGGGTGGTCGGGATGCTGTCATCAACATTGCCCTGGTTGCCCTGGTTGTTTGTGTGATAGACATGTGTGTGTGTGTGTGTCATCCACCGTCTCCTGTGGGTATACTACCTACCAACCAGCTACAGGTCTGGCTGTACCTTTTTATTTGCTTCAACCTGGTTGCATCGAACTAGAGGAAGACCCCGTTCCTTTCAGGACTGGCAGCTCTAGCATGGCAGTATCCCCAAAACTCAGCTTCGGAGCACATGGCAACCCCCCAATCAAGGTGAGAACAGCTCCTTTAACAATGATCAGACGGTGGGGGAGACTGAGCCTATCAAGACTGCGGGCCAGGCTGAACCCCAAGCAGCAACCCATGACACCATGCAGCAGCCCCGTCCGCGATGTCTCAGGGCAGGAGGGCCGCGCTGAATCCAGAACAACCGCAGAAGAAGGCCCCCGACAGCAGGAGCAACAAGCGGAAAATGATGACGAACCCGGACGCATAGACGGCCCAGCGGCTGAACCACGCACAAACGACCAGGGAGCCAATGCCGCCGTCGAGCTCGAAGGGCTCTCCCTCGACATCGGTACCTTCCCCGGGGGCAAGGGTGCCGTTGTCGAGGCCGTGAGCGATGAGGAGGGCAGGATGGGCGGCCAGGAGCCGCCGTTGTCGTACTTTGACGACTCAGAGGAAGGATCGCAGACCTCGAGCGAGGGGTCGTGGGTATCCTTCCCTTCTAGCGGCTCCAACACCACACACAGCAGCGCCGGCGCCGGCTCCGGAGAGGAGGATGATAACGCCCCCGGGACAGCACATGACAACCCGCTGCCCAGCCCGGAAGCGACCTTCAGGTTCCACGAGGAGTTTGGCGGTGACAGCGGCGGCTTTCTCGACGGCGGGGCCGAGCCACCACCAGGAGAGGGGGTGTGCATGGTGGAGGATGAAGGCGGATACCCCCTCGCCTCCCCGGAGGACGCGGGGCCCTGGTTGTCGAGGGCGATACCCAAGTGGGCGTTCCTGAGATCCAGCAACTCGCTGCCCGTTTTTGGCCTGGGTCCCGAGGATTTCCACCACGGGGGGTCGGCGCTGAGGCACGAGGTCTCGGCGGATGAGGTCGAGGGCGGGACTGAGTCAGACGGAGATGAAGACGAAGGCGAGGACGGCGAGGACAGCACACGCTCGACGAGGGGGGTCGCGACGGCTGGGGTGGTGTACTTGTAGCGTAGACGATTAAAGACTATGGAATAATGACCTGCCGCCCACAAGGCATACAACCAAAAGACTACCATATTCATCGTAAGTGCCCTTACATAGTCAACCGTTTGCCCTGCCCCCGCCCCAGGGTTCATCTTTGGTCCAAACCTGACACCATCTATAAGCCCAGAACCATCGTTCACTACAAGCAAACCAATAAACAAACAGTAAGGTGGGATGTAAAATAACTGTGAAGGCCCGAATTCAGACGCAGTGCCCATCACAACGCCAATCAACACACAGGCAACCGGGGGGGGGGAGCTCCTCCACAAGAAAACACCAAGAGGAGGGGCGCGCTGTAGCACCTTATAGGGGTGGCAGGGCGTAGAGAGGGTGCTCCTCAACCAGCTCTCTATTTTTTTGAGGCTTTTGTCGCAGGGGTTGCATCGTGTCTGGTTGTATCAATGTTTGCATACTGATGTTCAAGCGATGGTCTACAGGTGCTTGAGGCAAGAAACCCCTTAGCGAGATGCCTCCTGTCGCTTGCAACCTTATAGTCATTCAGTCAGCCTTGGTCCTTGCTCTTGTCCTTAAAGCCCATTAAAGTCCCGAGCGTATCCAACCCCTTGCCAGCTCAAACGTCGATGCGTAGGGCCTCCACGGCAGTCCGTGGTATGTACGCTCCGTCCAGGCTTACCCAGGCTGGCCATGGTCTTATGATCGAAACTTGGCCCGCCGCCTTCAAGTTGAGTTTGCATCCGTGGGTGTGTTTTCAGCCGGCCCATCAGTCTGGTCACGCTTCGGCCCACTACCGAGCTCTCCAGCTGGCTCACCCTTCGACTCTTCGGCCAGCCCCTCGATTGCATCTTCCTCATTTCGTTCAACATCGAGCTCCTTAGACGATGAAGCCCAAGATGACCTGCGCCCGGTGCCATCGCCAAAGATGAGACCGGGGTGGCCGACAGCCAAGAAGAAGGCCGCAGTGACGATCGGGCTATATTAGCGGCAAACAATTTCAGCAGAGAGCACCTGGGCACCTTTTTTTTGGGGGGGGGGGGGAGCGGGGAGCGGTTAGGTGGAGGAAATGTCGATTCGACTTACACTCCCTCTAGGCCGATAAAGAGATCCTCGCGATGGAGCACCTCATTCGTAGGCCCATACCCCTTCTTAAGCTCGTGCACCCTGAAGGCACATCGCAATAATATGAGGACGACGGCCAGCGCCTCGGAGGCATAGAATAGCCCGAGGCGAAGCGCAAATGATTTTTGCGTTTTGGCACGGGCCTTGAACTCGTTGGACTTGAAGTATCGCCACAAGTAGTCGCCGTACAGAGCGCAAAAGATGAGTAGCGTGATGACCTGCAGCGCGAGACCTGCGAGGGCAAGGTCGATGCCCCCTTGATTCGTACCGGACGAGACCGACGAAAGAGCGCCGCCAGAAGCCTGGAGTGCCAGGGATACAATGTCGCAGGGAATGAATAGCCAGTAGAATAGGGCAGGGTTGAACCGTGAGAAAGAGGGGCCGAAGCTCAGAATCCTGTTGTCAGAAGATTCAAGTCAGTCCAATCTCTTGAGTGGCGAAGGGGCGTGGGAGGTGGTCACTCGCGTTTTGGCGAGTAGGACGTAAATGGCGGCGCAGAAGAAGACGGGGGCGGTTGTGATGCAGACTACCGGAGACAGACATGAGCTAGACGTTCGTGGTTTTCACGGTGGCGTGACATGCGTGGGGATTTCGAAACTTACCGACCTGGATCATAAAGGCGTTGAAGTTCCAGAGATCCTGGTTCATCCACACACGCCCGGCATAGCCCAGGACCTCATCGACACAACCGGCGACCATACAACCCATGAACCACCACTGGTTCCATACCAGGCCGACGAGGACATGGACGAGCATGGCCACGCCAAAAGCAGCCAGGAATGCGGCATTGGAGGCCAGGCCTGGGATGTAGGCATAGACGCTGTACTCTGGGGAGCAGACGTCGAGTGTGCAGCTTGTATCCGGACCAAAGGGGATATAGGCTCTGTACTTGAGGTAATTAGAATTATTGAGGATGTCATAAACGACCGGTGCTGGGTATTGACCGGCCATATTGGCTAGTCAGTTGAAGTCGTGAGTCCGGCACGGGGAGTGCTCGATATTCAGGAGACTGGGTGAGATGCTCCCAGAGTTGGTAGACGATGCTCCCTCGACGTGTGTTTGAGCTCGGCAACAGAGAAGGCGTAAAGGCTCGGTGAGCCGTTGCAGCTCAGACAGCAGCGCAGATACAATATGCTGTAGCTTTAACAAAGGATCTGGTGGACCGATGTGATGCTGTGGAATCAAGTGGGCCCCAGACGGACATAGTCTTGTCCAGCAGGCCGGGCACGACGGGGATTCGAGGGGGGGGGGGCAAAAGTATGTAAACAAGAATGAATTGCAGGAAGCAGGCTGGGCCTCAGACAGCCCTGCCAGGACAGGCAGTTGGAGGTCTGCACGGCACCGACACGCACCTGCCGTGTGCCGGCCTCACGGCCGAGATGGAGAAAGGCGTGCCACCGGAGCAACTCTTGTGGTGGTGGAAGAAGGAGCGACTCCGAGACAAACACGCGAGGCCGGCCCAATATGGTACAAGACGCCTCCACCACTCGCAAGGAGGGCAGGATGGTGGAGACTACTACATACGTACCAGCATTACTGTATCGCCTGCCGTACGCACACACCAGTATGGGTCCAACACAGCCATGTACACAAACAAGAGAGAGCCCACCACTGGCACCACTGCCGTAAGGTATCGCTGTGCCTCGTGGCCGAACCCATGGGGGAAGGGGAGGACACGGACGGTATCATCGACACAAACCTTTGTGTTAAGCCGTAAGCGTGTGCAGGTGAGGGCAGCCCCCAACGTAATTAATACCTAATACCAGATGCTGATGCTGTGCCCAGTAATCGTCAGATCTGGGAAGCGGGTCGCACAGGCGACTGGGCCAGAAACAGGCCCAGGTCGCAGCCATGCCGACACAAGACACTCAAAGCGGTGCCAATCGATGGTGACTGACCACGGACGAGATAAAGATGCCCAAGTATTCTGGCCTAGATAACAAGTCGCCCTGCAAGACATACACCAGCTGGTAGGCAGGACAAGACACTAGTGGTAGGCCCCGCACAGCCCAGGAGGCGAGGAAATATATCAAGTACCATGTACTATGCGTGGTTAAAAGAGCCGGGCAGGGGAAACATGAAACAGCTAACCAGGGACCTCCCCTACCCTACTAGCCCAGCCCGGGGCGCTGGCTGTTCGACGTCAACTGACCATTGTGGGAAATGAGACACCACGCGCCGCTCCAGGGCGATCCTCTCTGCTGCTGAGGCGGCCTGGTCTTACAACCCACTCCACTTACACATGGAAACGAGAGCCGACGGCATCCAACCTGCACGGGGCACGTACGCAGTTGCACGCCGACACGGACACACGCTCGCTCACGTTCATAAACGTCGTTGAATTATATACAGACGAAAATTAAGATTTGGTATCAAGATAGAAGAATACGGTGTTTGTGTGTCTTAGAGCGAGAGCTCCGGGTTCTCCGTCCCCCCACGGGGGGTCCTGTGGTTCCCACCGGGGGGTTGGGTTGGCTCGGTGCATCTCAAGAATGTTAACATAGACTACATCGCGCCAGCTTGTCCACCACAGAGGCTCCTGAACAGCCCGTCGTGACAGTGCCGCCCGGGCGCCCGGGCCCTGAGAACGCCGATGCCTACCAGTCTCAAGAACCTAGGAGGAATCAGACCTAGGCCAGGAAGGCGACGAGGCCAGCGACACCAGCCAGGGCGGCGGAGACACCGAAGGTGCGGCCGGCGCCAGCGGTGACGACGGCAGTGGGGGTGGGGGTGGAGCCAGTGACGCTAGATCTCGCAGTCAGTATACATGTTCTTCCCCCCTCTCTTGGACCTGCAGTAGATGACGCGCGTGGGAAGGAAGGGATGTCTGCTTACGTTCCGTTGCCACCACCAGCCGGGGGAGGAACACCGAACCCGGTGGAGGGGGCGGGGGCGACACCAGTGGGACCGCAAGGCACGGCCACGGTCTCGTAGATGACGGTCGGGATGACAGTGGTGGTGGAGATGGTCTTGACCGAGTAGGTGGGGCAGACGCCGCCGGCACCGCCGCCTGGCATACCGGTGGTCACCGGGGAGCTGGAGGTGACGAGGCTGGGGACGCCGGCAGGGCCGGAGGGGCCAGGCACGGCGGCGGAGGAGGCGACGGGGGGCACACCGGTGGCGGCGGGCATCGAGGGGGCGGTGGTGGCCTGGGTCTGGGGGATGGGGACCAGGGTGGTGCTGACGGAGTAGCTGGACGAGGACACCACGGTGGACCGGGCAGGGCAGTTGGTGACCTCGGGGGCGCAGCTGGTGATGGTCTCGTACTCGGTGCTGTACACGGTGCTCTGGGTGAAGGAGTGGACCGTGGACGACACCTGGGTGGACCGCGCAGGGCAGTCGGTGACGGTAGGAGCGCACGAGGTGATGGTGATCTGCTCGGTGGAGTAGACGGTGGACTGAACCTCGGTGGCGATGGCCGTAGCCAGGAGACCAGCGAAGACTGCGGACTTCATCTTGACGGCTTGATATATCGTTTCGAGGCGCGAGTTTTTCTTGGTTGTTTTTGAGGTTTGGACGGTTGACGTAAAGACCGGACTGAAGCTCGGGGCTTGTGGATGCGTTTGTGAATGAATGGACGACCGAAGTCAAATTGAGTCAAAGGCTCTGGGAGATGAATATCTTGGAGCTGTCTGTGTAGGCTGGAGGAGAGGAGAGACGGCGAAGACGTCAGGAAAAGGACGCAGACTGGTTAAATAGGCTCATGAGGGCCAGGTGCTACCGTACTACCGTACGTACATGGACGAGACCCCGCGGGTTTCCTCCGGGGCGGTTGAGGGTGTGGGATCCGTGGGAAATTGCACCGAGCATGGGTTGTGCAGGGGCGGTGCGCTAATCCAGGGGCCTCGGTGGAGGACATGTTCAGCAAGAAATCATCAACACCCATCACCAGGGATATATCCTCCACCTCCACCTCCACCTCCACCTCCACCGAGCAATATCCACTGTGCCTGGGTGCCTGGGTGGCCGGCCGTGTCAGTGCCCCGACAGCACCTGCAGGGGCCATCTGCGTGGGAAGATTCCCATCTCGGACAAACGGTCAAGGTCGATTCGGTGTCTGGGTTTCGGGGGGGGGCACGAGGGCTGATTCGACAGCCGACTTGATGTCGAGGCTGGCCGGCCGGATGAGTGGCCAGACTGCCACACACACACACACACACACACACAGAGAGAGAGAGAGAGAGAGACCTGCAGAGGGGCGGGTAGGGTTGCAGGCTGTGGGCAGCCTCCATCTTGACTATTGGGTCTCCGTCCTGCGATGCTATTGCTGCTGGCAGGCGCTTAGACAGAGACCCTTATTGTTGCTGTCGGGCATCGATTCGCCGGTGGGAGCCATGTGAGCCATGAGCGCAGTGACTGATGCTCTAGGTACCCTTGGTGATCAGCATTGTTCTGCTGTGTACGATTCAGCCGCGCGTTACCCTGTATGTAGTCTGTCTATCAACAGGACGATCCATGGACACGAGTGGGACTGCTGTGGCCAACTGCTGACGGCTGCTTCCCACACACAGGCTGCGGGACATAATCCAATCCTTGGGCCAGTTGGTGATGGGCGGCCAATCACAGTTGGATATTGCGCATCCGATGGAAGCGGGTTTGTTCTGGTATCCGGTAAAAGGCGTGTACTGCATTTCTGGTCTTGCGAAAGAAGCCAATGTCCTCACCCCCAGGGAACATGGTCGAGGAAGAAGAGAAGAGGTGTGTGTTGCCCCAGACTTTCAACGTTGGCCATGCCCAAATTGGGATTGACCAGGGGGCCACTTCCGGACCCTGCATTGCTGTGGTACCATTAGAGAGATAACCTTGTCGCCAGGTGATATTTTGGAATTGTCAGTGCCACCCAAGGGAGATCGATACACAGAGCCGCGAGATCCCGGACCATGCTCAGCCGGACGCCCTGAAACGAAACGTAATGCCAAAGGCTTGCCTCTGCTCTCATTGACCGACAGTCTCTGGATTGCAGCAAGCCACAGCGCTGTGTGCCAGTAAGCTTACTGTGCCGTGGGGCCTGCCAGTCGACAATCGGGAGAGGAAATTTGCTGCTGCTGCTGCTGCTGCTGCTGCTGAGCCCCGTCCTGGCAGAAAAGGTCGCCCCCAAGAGGATCCAAGATTGGCTTCAGAGCTGTCCCTTCCCCAGGCGCTAATGCAGGTACACACGCCTTGCTCGCTTCTTTTCACACGAGTTCACTTGTTGGCCCAGCTGCGACCGTCAGTGGTGATGACGGCAGTAATGAGAATGACGATTATAGAAATACGAATGTCAGCCTGGTTACTATGTAACTCAGGGCCAGACTAAGGCATGTCCTCACTCGGCAACCCAATACGTCAGGTGTGTACTCTGGTTTGGTGGTTTGATGTAGCAGACCAAGGACTGAGTAAGTAGTTGGCTCCAGCGACTCGAAACAGATGGGCCACCGATATGCATCCCGCAGGCCTTGGAACAACCAATAATCTGCCCCCGTCCAAGTAGACCACTAAAAAAACCACAAAAAGAAACTAAAAAAAAAAACCTAAAAAAGAAATTAAAAAAAACTAAAAAAAAACTAAAAAAAAACTAAAAAAAAACTAAAAAAAAACTAAAAAAAAAAACTAAAAAAAAAAAAAACCCCTCGACCTCTCCATCCCCTTCTTCC